>ML779881.1:381237-392756 GCA_009831015.1 Picea engelmannii | reverse complement strand
TCCCACCCTTTAATAAATTTTTATTTCTTCTTTATCATTTAAAAGCCAAGGGTTTCGCTTATTTTATTTCCCCATTTTATTTTTAAGAACTTTAATTAACACCTAGGAGGGTTTTAGTTTACGCCCTATGTTTATATTTGTAGGATCTTTTCTTAGGGCTAGTCAAAATTTATCTTAGAGATGTTTTAGTTTAGGTTTTGATTTGAACAGGGCAACAATTTAATTAGGGGAGGCATTGTAAGAATTTATCAGGCATTTAAGGTCTTAGGGTCATCTAGGTTGTCTCATCATCATCATCCGTGCGACGTGCCCTTCACGACGCACTACGTGCTCCAAGGGTGCCACTCACCTCGTTTTCCTGTGTTGTGCAACGTGCCCTTCAGGATGCACCATGTGCTCCAAGGGTGCCACTCATTGACTTTTATTTCTTTGCGCGACGTGCCCTTCAGGATGCACCACGTGATCCAAGGGTGCCACTTGCTGGCTTGATGGATTGGTAGACTCTATAACCCCTAGAGTCAACACTCCGCCAGGTGAACTTGTGGGAGACTAAGGGCTCTAAGGAATAAGGCCCTCGCCTTATTGCGCGCCCCTTAGAATCATCGTGAGAAACTGTCGCAGTCTTCCCTCACGGTATCGTGGATCCTCTCGAACTAGGTAATAGTTAACCTACAGTTCGAGCCATGGTGGGAGTGCTAGTAGGCTGTGGCAGGGTTGCTATCCACACCTCTCCCTCAATCTCTCTGGAACTCGTGTGTGGCCCCTTTACTCCATATGTGAGTCTGGTCGGCAAGCTATCGTCAGCCTGCATCATCAACCACCATGTCAGATCATGTCAAACACACATCATAAAATCAAATAGCATATCATCAAAACAAATCAATATCACCGTAAATGGAACAACTCAAATAGCCCACTCCCTGACTCAATCCGGAGTCCAAGGGAGTTCCACCGATGTCTCTGCATCCACAAGGTCTGAAACCCTACACACTCCATGAAACTGACTCAGTAGCACCTATCTACATCAAGGTAGTAAAAACATCCTGTCATATAACTTAATACCAAATCCCAAAATGGCCCTAATAGGGGTCGAGATTGCATGATCTCCACTTCGTCTTGCGCTCCACCTTTGATAGGCTATCGAAGTCCCAAAATAGGTCAAACATGACCACGAGTCCTCAAAACTTGGTCAAGGGCCAACACCATTACTGAGCCAAAACACAATGGTAACAAAGTATTTACATCATCTCTATTCTCCATGAACTCGTGACCATTCCAAGTCCATACAATTTATTCCTTGGTTAATATAACTCTCACTAGAATCCAATTATTCTTCTCGGGTCTGTAAAAAATTATACTAAAGCTTAAGCATAAAATGTTTATTCTTATGACTCAATTTCATTCCCTCCTATGCGACAGGGTTTTTGGGGTCAATACTATTTATTTTTTCTGTTTAAAATATTTTTGATACCGTCCTTGATGAGGTTGATGGATTCACAAAGTGTTTTATTTATAGTCATATTCCTACTTTCCCTTGTATATTAGTTTATCAATAGTTAATTATTTCTTACTTTCAAAGATAGGGTTACGAATTAGTAAGGTCTTTGTGATGTCCATGAGGGTCATAAATTTTTCTCTTTTTGTTAAAAATAAATATAATATTCTTTCTCTGGTTTAACTTTGTATATATAAATATATCTAACTTGGAAATAATAATAACCCAACTAGGGTTTCTATGTCAATCATCATGGTTTTTTTTCAAGAGTTATTTTATCTCCAACCCATCTACTTTGTGTTGGACAAGCATTTTGGATACAATTTCAAGGAAAATATTAAGTATGGAGGGGGTGTCCAGCAACAGAGGAAAGAAGAGAAGGAAATAGTAGAGAGTGTAGTAAAGGAACATTCAGGATTGATGTGCACAGTAAAAGCATACCTGGTGGAGAATAAAGAATGATAATAAATCTAGGGAATAATGTAGAAAGATAGAGTAAGTGAAAAGGAAGGACAACAGTTCAACACACAAAAGTAGAGAAACACTCAAAAATAGGAATAAAGGCAGTCAGTAATGTAAAAGTAGCATGCAAGGTAAAGATAGGAAAAGCATGCCCGAACAATGACTAAACATTATTTGTAATGAGTGAGAATGAGTTGTAATTGGGTTTTTGGTATAAGAAAGTATGGTTTTAAGCCCTAGTTTCCATGTATAAATATGTAATGGGTCGGGTAGAATCGGGGTTGTTTGGTTGGTTTTTGTTGTCTAGGTTGTTGTTGAAGTTGTTGTGGAGAAAAACTAATGTTGTTGTGGAGAGAATAGACTGAGAATGAAAGAGAGTCTATCTCTAATTGTTTAGCGAGAGTTTTGCAGAGAGAGGATTACGTTATAGAGAGGCTAGGAAATATGGAGAGAGATATCATGATATATCTATTATAAGAACAATGTGCGAGCTAGAGATGATTATAGAAATAATAATAATGAATCAAGTCATTGTGGAAGTATCCCAAAGTTGGGTGAATCATGTTAATTATTGTTTCTTCTTGTATTTTTATGTGATTGATCATGAATCTTTTCTTTATGCATGTTAGACTAGAGTTTTTTACTATTTGATCACTGTACAGTAGTTATGAATGTTACAGTGAATAGTTTATGTTGCAATCTATAGTATAATGGTGCTATATAACTAAATTCACCAATTAATCAAGGAAAAACATACACAAGATAATGTGCACAACGTATATAAGGAAGAATTAATAAGACAATCACCTTTGATGCCCTCACTACTACAAAAACTTGGTTCCTGCAACCCCAATAGATGTATCAGGTGAGACTTCAATTGCATGTAGTGGATGCCAAAAGGGTTGGTTTTTGAAGGGTTTGTTTGGTTAGATAACTTGAACCTAGGGTCTTACAACTATGCGCCAACAAATGGTTTTGTTATCGAGACCCATAATCTATGATTAAGGGAATGTTTTGGAGGCCGACTAAGAAAGAGATATTAGAATGGCTAGAAGGGAATGAATGATAATTTTCTCAGAAAGATAATAGAAAACCTCATATGAGGGACGAGAAACAGAGGCAAAGGTATGTATACACAGAGATGCATTATATTTTCTTTGGCGAATTTCTAATTATTTTGAGTAAGTTTTTATAAATATTGGTGGAGAATATTGGAAGGTACCGAATTGCAGTGCTAATAAATTGGACTCCTGAGTTGGTAATACAGTTGAATTTTGTAACTAAGAAGACTTCTAGTGCAGTTTATTTTTAGTTGGACATTATATTTGGAGGTTACATTACATAATTTGTAGTGGATTGTACCCATTCATATAGTGTTGTAGAGAGGGATTTATTTAAAGGTTTGTGCCGAAGGTTCATGAAACCATTGGGTACATTGATAAAGATGTTGTTGTGCGACAAGTGAGTGACGAAAATGGAGTCTGATTTCTAATGGGCTCCATGCACATATGAGAATCCAGTGATGACAAGAGGATAGTTTGAAGGTAGGAAATAATGAAGGAAGAAATGAAGAAAGATGGGAGGGAATGTGGATGTAGAGAACCAAACATGTTGTGTTAGAATAAGAAGACAAGTTTTGAGTATTGTGCAATGGAAGAAGGTAGAAGACAAAAAATACTTGTGTTGAGAAAGGAGAGTCACACAGTGATTCTCAGGGAAGAGAACCATACACAATCATCCATATCATAGAAATATTGTATGTAGAAGGGGAGGAACATAATTCTCAGTTCATTCCTATAATAGAATATATGATAATTCCTACTCACATTGGATCCTGTGTTGATTCCATGACCCCATGTGTGTCACCCAAATCATGAATAAAATTCGATGATTTTTCCAAAGCACTTATATTTAGCAAGGGAGGACAAAATAGCAGTAGCCTATGTAGTGGAAGAAATGCATCAAGTAAGATTCAACCAACATCACCAAGGGGAGGTACTACACAAAAAACATGGAAGGGGTAAACAACACCCTGAGACTGCATGTTTTCTAGGGAGTTGGGTTAGTGGATTTAGAGCAACATATATGCTTATGTGAAACAATTTGGGCTGTGAAGAATTTCAAAGATGAAGCTATAATTATTGTGTAGTTGGAAACAACATTTAGAGGTTGTGCATTAGTTTTGTACATGAAACTACAGAGTACCACATCAACAGGACAAGCAAGGATGTTAGTAGGGATTATAAAAGAATTGTTGAAAGTGTTGAGGAAGCATGTGTAGAATGAATCAGTTTGGGATTATGACCAACATTTTAAGGATCTCATGGGTATATTGACATTCTAGATCGCTAATAAAAGATATCAAGAATGGTTTATTGTGGGACAACTACCACACAATCGCAGGCTGTTTATTCACAAGAAGTTTGTGTATCACCCAAAAGCTTTGGAGATTGAAATGAAATTGGAAGAATCCCCTATAAGAGACAATGGCGGGATGGTGTAAGAATAGAGAGAACTAGCTTCCTTGACAATCCAATTGGAAGAAATTACAAAGGGGAAGGAGAAGAGGGAACAAGTATAGTGTACCAAATGTAGGATGGAAGGCCACCTTAAAGACAAATGCCCAACATTTGTGAAGTGTTTGGAAACTGGAGCATCAAATCCATTACTAGTAGAGGGATATTGTGAAATATGTAAGAAATGGGGACATCATCCTATTGAGTTTCCATTACTGGAAAAATACCAGAGTACACCAAGGAACTTCTTTTGTAGCTTCTGCAAGTCAGTTGAGAATGAAGAGAAAGATTTTTGCGCATTTGATTTGATCAGAGAGTGCACTTCATATTAGTATAGTATTCGGGAGGAGATTGTTGTGATAGAACAAGGCGGTCCACAGTATAATAATCATAGAGGTTTTAATCCATGAAACAAAGGAAATTTTGGCAAAGGTCGAGGTAGAGGAAATTTTGGTAGAGGAGGTAGAGGATGAATAATATGTTACAATTATAATAAACCAAGAAACTTAGCTATTGATTGCATGAACCCTTGTACAACCTTCACATATTGTAGATGATTGGATGATGTGAAAGAAGACTAGACCCTCAACTACTTTCGAAATTGAAGGAAAGGGGGAATCAAAACTAGAACCAAAATCAAAATGTACAGAAGATATTAGTCAATAAATGCAATTAAGGACCTAGAGTGGCAACTATTACGCACGAAGGAACTAGAACAGGGGTTGATGCAATGAATGGAAAAAATTCGGCTAAGAAATGGGTAAGGAAATAAACAGGACCTATTCAAACATTTCAACCTTAGAAATAAAAGGATATGTATCATATGGAAAGAAAATAGATACTAGGATCAAATTGGGTAGAATGAACATCATTTGCACCTGTTGTCTGTGATTGTACTATGACAAGGAAACCACTTGGGAAGGTAATTAATATCATATATTTTTTGAAAATTTGTCTAGATTTGATGAAATATCAAAATGTTTTGAATGCATTATGTGAAATGATTGATCATTGCGCACAAGAAAGGGAAATTCCCATCTCACACAGGGTAGTGAATCATGTACTGCGTAGGAAGATGAGTAATGGAGAATTAATATTAAGTCCAAAGATTGAAGAATATGACGTGGATAATGTTATATTAGATTTGGGTTTAGATGTAAATGTGTTACCAAAGAAGACCTAAGAAATTATGGGAAAACCCAAGTTGATTTGGTCTCATGTTCAGTTACAATTGGAAAACTAGCACAACATAGTACTAATCGACTGATTGACATGAGTACCTATGAATATAGATGGAGTGTGTAGTGTAGAAGATTTAAAATTCATTGAGATCATGGATGATAATCAACCATATCCAACACTGATGGGACTAGAAATTCCTTTTTTAATGAGACAATAATTAATCTGAAAAGGAGGGAAATGATATTTGAGGTAGGAGACTTGAATGTCACTCCACCATTGGATCCAACAGTAGGGAAGAGGTACATAGAGCCAAGAAGAGGGAATGAAATTAACAACTTTTATAATATGAATGTGTGGATGAATGCTTATTTTATCCCCACTACAGATGGTGCACTAAGTTGGAGAAACTTTAGCTCATGCACATTAGATCCAGATGAAGGTTTGGAGCATTGGTAGCAGACGATGTTGGAATTATCAACTAGATGATCTTCATGCATCACTCGATCATTGCACTTGAATGGAACAGAGTTATGTGATCCAATCACATATGATGGATTATCTAGTATAATCCCATTTATAAAGGTTTTCCAGTTGTAGGTACCTTAATAAAAAATATTGTTGGCACTAGATGTTGTGTTGAAGGCCACTCCAGCCAGATGGTGGGCTGCACAAAAAGAGGGGATGGAAAACTGGTCGCGGTGTAGAAGACTAATGCAAGTAAGATTTAGTACCAAGTTGGAGAATATTTCATAGAAGTATACATGAGTAAGTGACCCAACATATAATATTGCATATTGCATAAACAAATGGAGTTCTACACCGAAGGAGGATTGAATACACAATTTTATACATACGTTGGATATAATTATGAAGAATTGGTACTTGGAGTTGGAAATGCATAGAGAAACAATAAAGTGGGATGAGTTGAATCAAAGGTTCAAGATAACATTTAATTTCAAATATGAATCTCTAATAGTAGATGCAACCCTACAGGTCATTTGAACCAAGATATTTTCAGAATAAGGGTCAATGGAGGTGGTATCTATGTGCAATGCTTAGAGAGATTCTATGATTGTCCATGAATTATTGGAGTGTAACAATGTTGTTGAATAATAACATGATGCGGAAGACCCAAGAATATGAAAGTACCTGAGAATGAGGGAGAACACCTAGTAGAAGGGCTAGCGTTTGAATCTGTTGCATACACACAACCAGTAAAGACGTAGAAGGTAAACATTGGGATGACAAAAAGTCCAAATTTTCCATAGGTAAGAGATTATTGGAATGATGAGATGGTGGAGAAGATTACATATTTATTGTGTGGGTATCATGATATATCCCCAACTAAATTCTCATAAATGAATGGGATAGTTGATGAATTAGGCAATATGAAGATCCCTTTGCAACCAGATGCTAAGCTAGTGTGACAGAGACCCTACAGGTTAAATCACAAGTATAAAGAGAAAGTGAAGGCAGAGATAGAAAAAATGTTAGAAGCAGGGATCATTGAGGCAATGGTGGAATCATAGTGGATAATACCAATGGTGGTACAAGATAGGAAAATAGGAGAAATCAGAATTTGTGTAGATCTAAGAAAGATAAATGATGCATGTCTACGTCATCCATTTCCAACACCATTCACAGATTAAGTTCTAGAGAATGTAGGAGGGAAGGAGGATTATTATTTAACATATGGATTATCAAGGTACCATAGGATAAAGATTGTGCAAGAAGACAGCTATAAGATTACTTTTGCAATAGAGTTGGGAGGCTATCAATACATAGTAATTCCCTTTGGACTAAACATTGCACCTACAGTTTTTTCAAGAGTAGCTGTAGCAATGTTTAAAGAATTTGTTTATAATTTCCTTAAACTGTACTTAGATCATTGGATTCTGTTTATTTTATTGAAATCTCACATAGAATTAATCAAGTTAATGTTGGATAGGTGTAGACAATGTCATATTTCACTGAATTTGAAGAAATGTATTTTTTGTGCACCTTTTAAAATTTTGTTAGGCTGTGTGGTCCAAAAGCTAGGATAATTAGTGTATCCTTCCAAGATTGCAATGATTCTAGATTTACAACCACCTACATCAGTCATAAATCTAAGGGAAATTCTCAGACATATGGGATATTACAGTAAGTTCATTAAATTGAACATTTTACAACACATATGGACAAGTTTCTTAAGAAGGAAGCTAAGTTCCAATGGAATGAATATTGCTAGAAGGGATAGATATATTGAAGAAAAAATTAGTGACCAGGATGATTTTGATCTTCCCATATTGGAAGAAGGAGTTCCATGTCCATGTGGATGCACCATCCATAGCATTTGATGTAGTACTATCTCAGCCAGGGGAAGGCGACATAGACCACCCAATTGATTTTGCAAGTAGTAAATTGCCCATAAGAGAGAATAATTACACCAATAGAGAATCAGAAGGATTGGAAATGGTATATGCACTACAAAAGTTTAGAAATTTTTTATTGGGTTCTCATATTAAAATGTATATATATCATTCTGCACTAAAATACTTAGTTAACAAGCCATGTTGGGGGGGAGAATATGCAGGTGGTTACTAATGTTTCATGAATATAATTCTAAGGTTTTTGTGAAACTAGAGAAGTTGAATGTAGGACCAGATCATTTATCCTGCATACTATCAAGAGAAGATGCAGGGAATCTAGATGACAACTTGTTAGATGCACAATTATTTGTAGTTAAAATGGTGGTCGACTACTTCGCAAACATCATGTATCTTATTATTACATGAATGGCCCCGTCGTGAATGAAATTTGCATAGAATAAACAATTAGTGGTTAAAGCAGTAAACTATCAGTCAATTGGAGGGAACTTATACAATTTAGGTGCAGATGGAATATTGAGACGATGTGTGTTAGAGCATGAAATGCCTATGATACTCATACAATCGCATGAAGGGATTGCAGGAAAACACTACGTTGGAAAAACAAATGTTAAGAATGGTATGTATGTCAAAGGGTGGGAAAACCATCTAGGATGGATGAGATGTATTCACACCCACAGGTTATGTTGAAAGCATTTGATAAATGGGAAATATACTTTGTTGGACCAATGAACTCGTTAGCAAGAAGATGAATAACTAGGTACAAAATGACCGTGATAGAGTATTTGTGTAATGTACCCCAAATTTTGCTAACATATTTTTTATTTATTTATCTCTTGTTAATAGACGATAAAAAACTATAAGACTTGTCATCAACGTATTATAAGTCTATCCAATGTTTTCAATCATTCACTTCTTAACTGTTTCAATGATTCATTACTTGACACAACTCTTCGTTTCAACTTAAAAAAATTATTTAATTATTAATCAAAGAAGGGAACTTACTGTTCCCTTTATAAAGGCACCCTTTCATAACATTCGTGTGGTACCATGACAATTTTATCCATAATATTTGTATTCCTAAAAACTATAAGAAAAACCTTGAACATGGCCTATACACTTTGGTTTTTCCATAGAATATGTCCCACACTATTTAAGTTATGGTTTGTAAAGATCGACCTTAATCGTAACCTATACACTTAATTTATTCATGGCACAAGTTCCACATTATTTGTGTTATGGTGTGTAACATGTTCTTAACCATTAGGCCCACTCACACTGTTAAGATGTAGTGCTGACAAATCAAACTTACACTAAAAATTTACGACCTAAAACTGATTCTTTAACACTGATTCTTTATTGCATTGAAGGAGATGACAGAGCATTAAAAATAATTACATACACAAGTACTCAGGGTTTTGACAAACCAGGGGTTTATCCAATCCCGACCTTCAACTCCATTGGTTTCACATGGAAGCCAGGGAGGGGTGTACCCTATTCCCCTTACTCTCCGAACGAAGGTTTTCGAGGCACCACTACGCCCAACACTTCGACCATTACCTTTTTTTCGTTAGGCTTCCCTCCATGGTGTGACTTCCTTGTAACCTGGTTTACTCCATAGAGTCTGCTCGAGAGTAAATAAAATACGATAGTATGTCCATGGAAGTCCAAGGCTCCATAACTGGTAAGGTCTTACCTGTGAGTTAGTTTGGATTCGAAGAAAAACTCAAATACTGCATTTTTATTTGTCTTTTACTTGTCTTTCGACTTGTTGAGTTTCTTTCAAGTACAAAACCCGTGGCCAATGTGCCGATGTGTGTGTCGTCTATTACATAACTCAGTTATTTAAATTTTTCTTCTCCTGGTTGAAATTTAACGAGGGTATTAACAACTTTGTGAGATATTTACTGTGAGGTTCTAAGTATTGTAAAATATTCGGTCTTTTGCTCATGAGGTTTCTGCATGTAGCCTATTGTTGAACTATGTTCAACAATAGTTCAACAGGTCTGGTTATATATATAAATACTTGTCGTTTCCAGGAGTTGACTGTAACCCTCGATGCTTGTTGTGTTTTACAATTATACCATAATCGTAGCTTCTTTATACTCCATACCGGTCTACTCTGTCGATGTAATGATGATACATTGTTTTTCGTTGAATTCGAATTGTTAATCTTTGAAGATACTCATTGGCATTTTATTTCCCTAGCTAAGATATTTGTTTGAGCTTGATGCGGAAATGTTGTATATCTATCTCCTTCAAAGGTTTTGTTGTTGTCTGCGTAATTCCTTCCTTGTATATTTCAATTTCTCTAACTTAGAAAATTTGTTCGTGTGTTGTGAAGGAACAAAGATAGAATCATCTCCTTTAAGGGGTTTTGTTGTTGTCTCTGTAGTTAGACTTTATAGATTCTTTGCTATAACTACTCTTCATGATGACTCTCTGGAATTTCTAGCTCTATATTACACATTGCTCTGTAATTTTTAGCACTATTAAGTACTTCTCTGTATATGTTCTTCATAGTTATTTTCTGTGATTTTTAACTCTGTAATTTAGCACTGGTAAATACGTCTTTGTATCTTCTCTTTGCAATTACTCTCTATAATGTTTATCTATGTATTGGGTTTTTGTTGTAACTTAACCTTTTCAAATTTACTCTCTGTAAATTTTATATGTCTTACATTTTATGGATATGTGTTTGATGATGGGTCCCTTTTCTTGCAAGGGAACCCATCATTCTATTGTGAGTCCACTCCCATCTAGAGTCACGGACTTCACTTCGCAGGGGTTAAAGGGACGACCAGTCCTAAGATAAGTGCATGTCTTGTTCCGATCTTATTTTTCTTATTCTTTTTCTTGTATTAAGATGGTGTCTTAATTTATATATTGGTTTTCCTTTGCAGGTTAAATTTCAGGTGCCGCTAATCCGCGAAGGGAGAAATCCCTTCTTGGAGAAGGTATTCAGGTTCCACTACAACCTTCCTTGGAGTGATGAAATATCTATTCCATTCTTAATCTGTCGAAGACGGTTAATGCATATATTTTAAAAATCTATTTGGAGGCTACCATAGTTTTATTCGACATGTATAACCCTCTCTGTATTCACATTTTTCTTGGAATAAAACTACAATAGTTCTGTATAATACAGTGACCTATTTATCTGCATGGACGAATTGGTTTTAGTGATCTATGAGATTTATTGTATTAGATAACCATTTTCGTTAATATATATATATATATATATATATATATAACTGACTTTTAAATCAATTGATTTGTAATCCATCGAGATTGCATGAGTATTTCTTTATTCCACCATTTCAATTTTTATATATACTGAAGTGAAACTACCTAGTTTACTTATTTTTCTTCGATACAATCGGGTTGTGCTGGTTTCTCCTATTGTTTTACTTAAGTAGTTTATTTTTTGTGCAGAAATTTGAGTAGTAAACAAATCAATTAATTTACTTTGGCCGTAAGGTGCACCCATACATA
>ML779881.1:357731-378335 GCA_009831015.1 Picea engelmannii | reverse complement strand
TAATTTATATATTGGTTTTCCTTTGCAGGTTAAATTTCAGGTGCCGCTAATCCGCGAAGGGAGAAATCCCTTCTTGGAGAAGGTATTCAGGTTCCACTACAACCTTCCTTGGAGTGATGAAATATCTATTCCATTCTTAATCTGTCGAAGACGGTTAATGCATATATTTTAAAAATCTATTTGGAGGCTACCATAGTTTTATTCGACATGTATAACCCTCTCTGTATTCACATTTTTCTTGGAATAAAACTACAATAGTTCTGTATAATACAGTGACCTATTTATCTGCATGGACGAATTGGTTTTAGTGATCTATGAGATTTATTGTATTAGATAACCATTTTCGTTAATATATATATATATATATATATATATATAACTGACTTTTAAATCAATTGATTTGTAATCCATCGAGATTGCATGAGTATTTCTTTATTCCACCATTTCAATTTTTATATATACTGAAGTGAAACTACCTAGTTTACTTATTTTTCTTCGATACAATCGGGTTGTGCTGGTTTCTCCTATTGTTTTACTTAAGTAGTTTATTTTTTGTGCAGAAATTTGAGTAGTAAACAAATCAATTAATTTACTTTGGCCGTAAGGTGCACCCATACATAGTCCTATCTATATATATCCATTACGCATATAAAACTTCAGGAAAAAGAAATACTAACGGGAAATTAAATAGTGGACAAATCCAAAAATCAATCAAGTGCATGAGGCACAAGTATATAGATTATCATTTATATATATATATATATAACATCAATAGTATAACACTTTATAAAATCAAAGTACAAGTTAAGATACATAGCTGAATAATTGATGATGGGAAAATAAATGGAACAACCAAGCTCCACCCATTAGTAGATATAGAACAACCATGTTTATTTGTCTTGGTCACCCCTATCTTGACCATGACTCCATAAGGGAAAAACGAGTATCACCCCTTAGCCGTTGTCACCTTGAACAGTTTAGAAAATGTTTTCCTAACACCAAATGTTCTCATAACAACAAAACAATTATTTTTCCCCAACATACTAAGCAACATCCTGCCTTCCACATATGTTGTATGTATCTCATGATTAGGACTTTCCATTCTTTTCCTTGCTTGAGAAATTCACATCTTTACAAATATATGATTTCCAGGGGCTTCTAGTGACATAATTCAACTTATGACACTTGTAAAAATCATCTCTAAGTTAACTCAACATTTTTCCCCACTCATGGAGTTATAGTCAACTATTTTTAACTTGGTTATTCTGTTCTCCAGCATTAAATTTATTAAAAAAGTTTTTCTCATACACGTGTCCATAAAAAATGGACAGTTGGGAAGTCACACTCTTTTCCAACAGTCATAAAATAATAATTACATACTTCAAACATCTAAAATTCAAATTTCCGAAAATGGAAATTTATTTTGAGACTAACAACTTTGAAACAATTTAATTTTGAATAATTCGAGGATATAACATCCTCTCCCCATTAAGTATAACACATTCCTCAGTATTCAATAATCTCTTGGAATAGAATTGGATAATATTTCCGCATATCTTTTTCCCCAGGTAGCCTCCTCAGGAATAAAGTGCTTCCATTGCCCTTTTACTTGGGCGATGGCTCTGTTCTAGAGTACTATTTCTTTCTTTTCCAGAGTGCATAGATGTTCTTCTTGAAACTCACCTTCTCGTTCCACCTGCACCATGCTCCAATCAAATAAATGAGTAGGGTCATGAACATATCCTTTTAATAGTGAAACATGAAAAACATTATGAACTTTTAAATTTGCAGGGAGTGCTAGTTGATACACCACTAGTCCGATTCGAGTTAAGATCTTGAACAGACCACAAAATTTTGGCACCAATTTGGAACAAATTCCTAGTTTTAGGGAGCTTATTTTAGCTTTGACTTTGAGATATACATGTTCTCCAATTTTGAATTCTTGATGTCTCCTTTTTAGATCTACATAGATTTTCTGTCGATCTTGTTCCTCTTTCAAGTTTCGTTGTACCCTTTTGACCATCCTTTCCATTTCTTGGATCATTTCTGGTCCAAACATAATCCTGTCAACCAGATTATCCCAAATTATCGGGGTTGTACATTTCCTTTCGTAAAATGATTGAAAGGGGTTCATCTCGGTTGATGCTTGAGAACCATTATTGTATGCAAATTTAACTAAATGTAGATACTCTTCCCTATTCAGAACATGTCTTCGATAATTTGATTTTCTCATTATGTTTTCCCATCTGTTTGTGGATGGTAACTTGTGATGCAATTCAAATTAGTATCCACACTTGGAAATAATTATTTCCAAAAATTGGATATAAATTTGACATCTCTATCCGAAATCACCATCTTAGGAACCCCATGCAACCTAAATATTTCTTTCACAAAAAATTTAGCGATATTAATCACTTTGTACGTATATTTCATAGGTATAAAATGTGCATACTTAATTTATCAATTACCACCATAATTGAGTCATGTTGTTTTTGAGTCTTAGGAAAACTTGTGATGAAGTCTATTGAAATAATATCTCACTTCCATTCAAGTATAGGCAGGGGTTGTAACAAACTTGCCAGATGTTGATGTTCAGCCTTTACCGATTGACAATATAAACATTTAGACAAGTATTCAACTGTTTCATTTTTCATGTTAGGCCAATAAAACTTTTTTTTTAAGGCGATTATCATTTTTTGGTATCTCGGATGACCAGAATATGGTTTTGTGTGCATTTCATCAAGAATTATCATATTCAATTGAGTAGATTTAGGTACATATAACCTGTTTTTGAACCTTAACAACCCACTTTTACCTATATTGAGATCTCTACTTTGCAAATTTTCCACATTGCTTTGCAATTTTTTTGTTTTTTTGTTGTAATTTTTGTCATTTCCGCTTGCAGATTTAATCTTTTCCTCAATATTATTTTCAACTTTGCTGATAATTACTTTGTAAAGATCATTATTCCTTCTACTTAGAGCATCTGCAACTTTATTTTCTTTTCCCTTAATATGTCGTACATCAAAATCGAACTTGCTTAAGAAGGCCAACCATCTCGCATGTCTTGCATTGAGATCCTGTTGGTTGAACACATGTTTTACGCCACTGTTATCTAAGAGTAATAGAAATTTTCTTCCCATTAAATAATGCATCCACATATTCAATGCATGAATTACCATGGCTAACTCTAGATCGTGAGTTATGTAGTTTCATTCATGATCCTTTAGTTTCTGTGATTCATAACAAATGATGGGTCCATCCTGTTTTAGTACTCCTCCTAGTCCTTATTTACTTGCATCCACACAAACTGTGAAGTATTTATCTGGGTCTGCCACTTTAAGGATTGGTGCTATAGTTAACAGTTTATCAAAATTGTTTTGGCATTTTTGAGACCAAATACATTTTATTCCCTTTTTCTGCAACCATGTAATCGAATAGGCGATTTTGGAAAACCCTTTGATAATCCTCTGGTAATAGTCGGTAATACCCATGAATGACCTTATTTATGCTATGTATTTAGGAATAGGTCATTCCATAATGGATCTAATACTTTTAGGGTCTACTTCAATGTCGTCTTCTAATATTACATTCCCTAAATATTGTATCTTCCTCTGGTAGAAATCACATTTATCAAACTTAGTATAAAACTTATGTTCTTTTAGAGTTTGTAATAATATTTTCAAATGTTGTTTATGTTCTTCTTCAATTTTTTAATAGATTAGTATATCATCAATAAAAATCAGCACAAATTTATCCAAATATATGTTTAATATACTATTCATTAAACACATAAAAGTTGTTGGTGCATTAGTTAATCCAAACAAAATCACTACAAATTCGTAATGTCTGTAGCGCATTATGAATGGTGTGTTGTTTACGTCTCCATTATTTATTCTGAATTGGTGATAACCAGATCTCAAGCCTAAATTAGATAATATTTTTTCTCCTCCAACCTGGTCAAAGAGATCATTGATTCTAGGTAAAGGGTACTTTTTTTTAATTGTCATTTTATTTAGTTGACGATAATCAATACATAATCTTAGCATTCCATCTTTCTTTTTCAAAATCAAAATTGGTGCTTTGCATGGTGAAACACTTGGTTTGATGTATTCTTAATTTAACAGTTCGTGTAACTAAATTTTCAATTCTGTTAATTTGGGAATGCTCATTCTATAATGTGTCTTTGATACTGGGGAAAATCTAGGTAGTAGATGGATAGATAAATCTATCTCTCTTCTTGGAGGTAGTTTTGGTATCTCTTCTACGAATACATCTTTAAATTACCTAGTGACTGCAAAGTCTTCCAAACTTGGTTTGTTTTGTTTTTACAACAAGTTAGTTACTTGAATAGCATATACTTTAGAAGCCTTATTAATACATTTCTTGAATTTCATTGTTGATATTTGTCTAACAAAAACTAGTTTTCAAATTGCTTGTATTGTTCTTGTTGTATTATTTTCATCCTTGTATATGAAATAATTTTCATAATAGTTTAGTATTACTTTATGAATTTCTAACCAATCCATGCTGATAATTATACCATACGACCCTAAAGGTAAAACGTTTAGATTTAACTTTGTATTCTGACCATTTATACTGAGCTCATAGTCAAAAATAATTATGTTACCTTTATTTTTGTTATTGTTTCTAGTTGTAATAACCAGGATTTAAAATGTTTTACTTTCCTTAACTTGGTCGATTCTACTAATGTTGGAGTAATATAACTAAGACTAGCTCCTGGGCCAATTAGTATAGAAACATTGTTGTTATGAATTATACCTTCAACTTCCATAATAGTGGATTGATGATCTGCCTACCTTCCATCCAAAGTTGCATTGATCATATGCATGCTTCTGCCAATATATACAATTGTTGAAGCATCTTGAATATTGTGTACTAAAGTCCTTGTTGATGGGTTTAAGCATGGACAATTTATCTATAGGTGGGGTTCTCCACACTCCCAAAATTTCAATGGTTCTCTAGGACTATCCCCTACCTTCTTCAATCCCGAATTGACTGGTTTATTTCCCCCCTTCAGTATGCAGTGTGTTAGAGGGATAGTCACTCCTTTGGATTCCTTTATTTACGTTATGGAAAGGGTCTGGTTGGAAACATTTCTTATGTTGATTCAATTTATCCTACTTCTTATTTTTCCAAGCCTTAGAAGTTTTCGCTCTTTTCTTATATTGTTCATAACACATTCATGCCTTCCTAAATACTTCATTTAAAGACTTAGGATTATAAAATTTAATTTTGTCTTTATAAGACTATGGTAGACAACTCAAGAACCTTCAAATTTTTACCTTATCTTCTTTGATATAGGGCCCACATATTAAGAGATCTTGAAATTTATTAATCAGATCATTCATAGCCATTTGTCGTAGTCTCAATTCATAAAATTCATAAGTCTTTCTTTCATAGTAACTTTCTCATAGGTATTGTTTCTTAAAATTCTTTTTGAATTATGACCATTCCATCTGTTTTTCTTTTTGTCATTTTGTTAGCTTCAAATCTTGCCACCAGATACTAGCTTTTCCTTTTAAGTTATAAATGGTCATTCTAACCTTAATATTACTAGAATAATTATAAATGAGAATGTATTTCCTTATGTCTAGCAGCAAGGCTTCAACTTCTTCATCGGTCTTTGATTATCCATCAAAGGTGTAGGGATTTATATTTTTGAATTCACCTTACAGTTGATCCAATTGTTTTCTCTTCTTTCTTGTAGATGCCTTGTTTTCTGTCATGTGTGTGTCCTTAGAAGAGTTGTCTTCTCCTTTTTTTTCGTGACTAGAATTATTTGAGGAATTTTTACTGACCTCCTCTTCCATCTCATTATTTCTTGGACTCTTATTTGTTACTATACTGCGTAACAACATTTCACTTATTTCTACCTGATCTTCTTGATCTTTCTTTAACCTTTCATTATTATATTTAAACACATGCAATTCCAAAATAAGATTCCTCATCATTTCCAATACTTGGGTGGTTGAACTTCCATCGTTGTGATGTTCAATATTTATCGGGAGCTCTTGATTGTGGTCTTTATCAAGCATGTCTCCTTCTCCATTCTGCACTGACATTTTTACAAAAGAAAAAAAAATTATGTTTGTAACGATAAATATTATTTGTTAGATTTTCCTTCAGCAAAATATCTTTCTAATGTTTCCCTTAGACTTAAGTGTTGTAACCAATAGCTCTAATACCATATGTAATGTACCCAAAAAAATTCTAATAATTTTTTATTTATTTATCTCTGGTTAATAGAGGACAAATAACTATGAGTCTTGAGTCTTGTTGTCAATGTATTATAAGTTTGCCTAATATTTTCAATCATTCATTGCTTGACTGTTTCAATCATTCATTTCTTGACACAACTCTTTTTTTCAACTTAAAATTTTTATTTAACTATTATAAAGACACCCTTTGATAACATTCTTTTGGTACCATGACGATTTTCTCCATAATAGTTTTATTCCTAAAAATGATAAAAAAAAACCTTAAATATGACCTATACAGCTAATTTATTCCATATCATATGTACCACACTATTTAAGTTATGGAGTGTAAGGATCGACCTTAGTTGTAACCTATACACTTAAGTTATTCATGGCACAAGTTCCACATTATTTAATTAATGTTTTGTAAGGATCGATCCCCATTGGGATTTATTTCAAGCTAGGATAAGAAAGACTAGACATCATGATGGATGGTGTCATACAACTCATATATTTATAGAACGCGCTTCCTCCAATGGAAATTTAAACAAGTCTAAGCCTAGTCATGTAAAAATTAGCACTAAGGTATTCTTCCAAGTCACGAATCATGGATCCACTTCGATACAGGTCATTATATTTAGTTACTATTCCTTCCCAACATATATTACTCATGTCCTAACCAAACCCATGTCCAACTAACCAGCAAGGTAACTGATATGCTGTCTCGTTAAGACGTAGCGGTGACAAGCTAGACTTACACTTATAATTTACGACGTGAAACTCGTTCTTTCTTGCATTGAAGGAGATGGCAGAGCATTACAAACGATTACCTACCCGGGTACTCAGGGTTCTCATGCGCCACGGGGTTATACAATACCGACATTCCACTCCACTGGTTTCACATGGTAGCCGCAGAGGGGCGTACCATATTACGCTTACACTCCGAACGAAGGTTTTTGAGGCACCACTACGCCCAACACTTCCTCCCTTACCATGTTTTCGTTAGGCTTCATTCCATGGAATGAATTCCTTGTAACCTGGTTTACTCTGGAGATTCTTCTCGGGAGTAAAGAAAATACAACAATATTCCTGTGGAAGTCCAAGGATCCATAACTGGTAAGGTTTTACCCGTGAATTAGTTTCGATTCGAAGAAAAGCTCAGATACATCATTTTTATTTCTCTATCAAGATTATATTGCTTGTATTTCATGTTGTTGAGTTTCTTTCGAGTACGAGACCTGTGGCCAGAGTGYCACTGTGTGTGTCGTCTGGTACATAACTTAGTTCTTTAAATTTTTCTTCTCCCRGTGGAATTTTAAAGAAGGTATTAACAACTCTATGAGTTATTTACTATGAGGTTCTCAGTATGGTAAAAGACTCGGTCGTCTGCTCATGAGGTTTTTTCATGCAGCCTATTCTTTAACTATGTCCAATCGTCAAGCCAAAAACAAGCCACTGTTAGAATTAATGATTAATTTAGGGATTGGTTGAAGATTTATAGGAGATTGTTGAGATATTCTCTCAACCTCTCCCTCCATGAGTGGAATCAGTTGGATCTGAATCCAACTATATATATGTGTAGTGTGTTGTGTTTAATATAGCAATATAATATTATTTTGTGTGTAATTTTCGTGTGCTGCTGCTCTCTTGAATTCTGTCAGCCACAACCCAAAGTTTCGCTATTATGCTTTCTTGACGGGTCTGGTTATATATATAAATACTTGTGGTTTCCAGGACTTGACCGTAACCCTCGACGCTTGTTGTGTTTTACAGTTATACAATAATCGTAGCTTCTTTATACTCAAGACCGATCTRCTCCGTCGATGTAATGTTGATACATTGTTTTTCTTTGAATGTTAATCGTTATTCTTTGAGGTTGCTCACTGGAATTTTATTTCCCTATCTAAGAGATTTGCCTGATCTTGATGAGGAAACGTTGTAGATCTATCTCTTTGTTGTTGTCTTTGTAATTCCTTCCTTGTATATTTCGATTTCTATAACTTAGAAAATTCGTCTCTGTGCTATGAGGGAACAAAGGTAGAATCATCTCCTTTAAGGGGTTTTGTTTTCGTCTTTATAGTTAGATTTTATAGATGCTCTTATATAAATACTCTTCACGATTACTCTCTGAAATTTATACATATGTAATAGACACTTCTTTGTAATTTTTAACTATGTTTTTGCACTATTAAGTACTTCTTTGTAACTGTTCTTCGCAATTATTTTCTGTGATTTTTAACTCTGTAATTTAGCACTGGTAAATACGTCTCTGTATCTTCTCTTCACAATTACTCTTTGTAATATTTATCTTTGTATTGGGTTTTTGTTGTAACTTAACCTTTTCAAAATTACTCTCTATAAATTTTGTATGGCTTACCTTGTATGGATATGCGTTTAATGATGGGTCTCGTTTCTTGCATCCATTCCCCTCCCGAGTCATGGACTTCACTTCACAGGGATTAAAGGGGCGGACAATCCTAAGATAAGTACCCTCCATGTTCTCATATTGTTAGTCTTATCATTTTTCTTATATTAAGATGGTATCATAATTTCTATACTGGTTTTCCTTTGTGGGTTAAATTTTTGGTGCCTCTAATCTGCGAAGGGAGAAATCTGTCATTGGAAAAGGTATTCGTGTTCCACTACAACCTTCCTCACAACAATGAAATATTTACGCCCTTCTTAATCTGTCAAAGATGGTTAACGTAGATATTTTAAAAATCTATTTGGAATCTACCAGAGTTTTATTCGGCATGTATAACCCTGTCTGTATTAACATTTTTCTTGGAAGAAAACTACAATAGTTATGAATACAAAAATGGCCTATCAATCTGCGTGGACGAATTTGTTTTAGCAATCTCTGAGATTTATTGCATTAACTATACATTTTCATTCGAACATATATAGAGAGAGGACTTTTAAATCAATGTATTTGTACTCCATTCAGATTGCATGAGTCTTTCATTATTCCATTAGTTTGAATTTTGTATATACAGAAGTGAAACTACCCAGTTTACTTATTTTGCTTCGATACAATCTGTTTGCGCTGGTTTCTCTTGTTTCTTTACTAAAGTAGTTAATTTTGTGTGCTACAATTTGATTAGTAAAAAAATAAATTAATTTACTCTGGCCATGAGGCACACCCATACACATTCCTATCTATATATATCTGTTACACATATAACTATAACACTTCAGGAAAAAAAAATACTAACAGTAAATTAAATAGTGGACAAATACACAAATCAATTAAGGTTGAGGCACACTTATATAGATTATCATATATATATATATATATATATATATATATAACATCAACCTTATAACACTCTAGAAAACAAAATTACAAGTTAACAAACATATCTGAATAATCAAGGTTGGGAAATTAAATGGAACAACTAATTTCCACCCAAGTGTAGATACAAAACAACCACGTTTATTTGTTCTCATCACCCCCTAGCATGACGATGACTCCATAAGGGAAAATTGAGTATCACTCCTTAGCCATTGCCACCTTGAACAATATGTTATATATATCTCATGCCTAGGACTTTCCATTCTTTTCCCTCCTTAGGAAATTTCTATCTTTACAAATCCCTTATTTCTAGGGGTCTCCAGTGACAGAATTCAACTTCTTACACTTGTAAAAATCAGCTCTGAGTTAACTCAACCATGTTCCCCACTCATGGAGTCATAATCAACTATTTTTAACCTGATTGTTCCATGTGTTCTCTAGCATTAAATTTATTAAAAAGAATTGTCACATACATGTGTCCATCAAAAGAGGATAGTTGGGAAGTCACACTTTTTTCCAACAGTCATAAAATAATAATTACATACTTTAAACATCTAAAATTTGAATTTCCAAAAATGGAAATTTATTATGAGACTAACAGCTTTGAAACAATTTAATTTTGAATAATTCGAAGATATCAGAATTTGACTAGATGGGAAGAATAAACACAAGTCATACACTACACCATGGAGACCACGACACACTTTCTATTTGAGAATGTGGCCACATGATTTCAGTTCCCGCACATTCTTCTTAGTGATCAAGAAACACATTTCCTGAGTAGGACAATTGCAACATTGAGTGAGGAATTTAAATTCATCATCAGAGGAGCATGCCAGATCACCCTTAGTCCAATGGGAGAGTATAATCTTTTAATAAAATTATGGGGAACTCTTTGACAAAGATATTCGATGTAGGAAGAGATTATTGCGACTTAAGGGTTTTGTAGTATTATGGGCATAGAGGACTACAACCAAAATGTTGATAGGAAAAACCCCTTCTAGGATGGTATATGGCCAAGAAGCACTAATGCCGATGGATTTTATTGTTTCTAGTCTGTGTGTTGTAGTTATTACTAATCTCTCAAATTATGGCATAGTAGAGGAGACATTTTCATATTTGGTACATCTTGACGAAGATCATTTTTTTCGTAGGGTTCCATCAATAGGTTTAGAGGGCTAGAGAGAAAGCATGCCATGATAGAAAAATTAAGCAAAAAAAGTTTCAAATGCATTTGTTCAAGAATGTCCTTCTAGAGCTCCAGTGCATCTCGTCAAGAATCTTCATGCTAGGACTCTTAGGATTCACAGCTGTGAGAAAAATTAAACACATGCCAAAGCATCGCAGACATGCATGCACTCATTCATGGATGGAATACACCACCAATATTTACATCCAACAAAACCATGGCTCCTCTCCCACAATTTGTTTTCCTTTCGCAAGACAAAAAATGAATTAGGAAAGATGAGTGGGTGAACGAATGATTGGAGAGAGAATAGAATGAAAGGTATGAACAATTAATGAGAAATGAGTGAGTGAATGAGTGAAGAAAAACCAACCCCCACAATAGAACAAAGATAGGTTTATGTATTTCTTGTAATTAAGGAACCACATGGCCTCTCCCCCAAGAAGCTCATGTAATTGTTATTTTACATTAAAACAAAAATGGGTAAATAAAATATAAAATAAAAACTTAGCCCCTCAAGCCCCCCTCTCTTGTGGAATCATAGCCTCCTATAACTCTTGTCCTTCTCCATCTAGAAGCCATTGATGTATTTATTATTAATAATGATAAAAATATTACATTTCCTAGGCACATTGGGCTCTTTTAATTATTTGGAAACTCTGAAATTTCATTAACAAAATACATTATTTAATATAGGGCTCATAACTGGGGTATTACAGCAAGGAAAGTACTGATAGAATATTATGACCATATTTGACACTTACATTTGGCACAAAACAAATTACACAACTGTCGAAGGGTTATAAAAGTTCATAAGCGCCCGACAAGGAAGTTTATTTTCATTTGATAAAAGTTGTAAACACACAGAGCATACAGAGCCAAACCAATCTAAACCGAAACTGAAACATTGCAATTAAATAAATAAGTGACACAAAACAATGGCACCAATAAAGGTTGGGGCTCCAGCAGCTGCAACACATAAGCAAACACAAATACCACCAGATGCACCAGTGTTCGTGGAAACACCCGGGGTTTTGACCTCATAGAAGAGATTTCATAGGGACTACATACCACCGATAAAGGACACCGCGATATAGTTCAAGGTACGTGTAGACAGAAATTATGCACTTGTTACACTAGAAATACCACATGGTATAATTTATGAAGGGGACATGCAAGGAAAGATCGTTGCTTTTAAATTTGTAAACTATGACATAACGGATGAACAAAAGTTTCTCGAGCTAGCACAGGAGAAATATTTGTGCACCAAAAGACTACCAGGGATAGGTGCAATCCTGCTTGAACCACAAGGTTGGGCGAGAGGAGTAGATAAATCAAGAATATTGAATCTAATAGAGATCCCACATTTTGACCTAAGTATGGAAATAAACGCTTGCATCAAAATGTTACTAAGTTAGGTCTACGGAGGACCTTTTGAGCTAGACCCACTAGTATCCATTGATACACAATTAATTGGAAGAATAAAATTATTGTTGAAAGCATGAGAGTATCTAGAAACATTATTCACCAACAAGGTAGGGGAGAAAGCACTATCAAAACCTATGAAGGACAAGTTTCACACATTCAAAGGGAAGAGTGGGTTGGATTTCAAAAACATAATTGATGATGTTATGCAATTTGTGATACATGTATTGACTTGAAAATTATTGAGGAAATGTCGCAAGGATGAGGTGCCAACCGCAGTGATTGAAGCTGCAAAAAAGTGCATAGAGGGGGTCCAAATGAATTGGGGCACATTTCTAGTAAATCAATTTTTTATAGATTGCATATAATCCCAGGAGGAAGGCATGGAGTTTCATTATTCTTGGCTTCTCATCTTGATGGAACTATTTGGTTGGAAGGAGCCTGATGATTACCAATGTTTGAAAACATCCCACAAAGGTAATGCAATTGCACGGTATGAAAACCTATGGCATATCACAAATAACAGGAGGCAAATAGATAAAAGTGTCACATTTTATGTCTACTTTTACAAGATTAGGAACATAATAGTGAACATGTCCTGCATCACCGCCTAGACTGTAGAGACTTACTAGGATATTACATGCTTTAAAGAAAGGATACACCACATGTACATCCAATACAAAAGGGACCCTGCATGCTTGTGGCTACCAACAAGCTATAAGTTGAAAATGGATTATGTATGCATGATCACTAATAACTGGGAGAAAGAATGGAAAGTTCCACGGGAATAAACAGAGCACCTAGATGAAGAAGAAGAATAAGAAAATGAAGATAGAGAACTAGATGAGGGACAAGGAAATGGGAAATGCAATGGAAAATGGAATACGCTGATCCCATCAAGAAAAGAAGCACAAAAAATAGTCTAAACAGTAGGGTTCAAACGAAAATGAAAAGGGAAGGGTCCAACCATAGTTGTATGCAAAAAAATAAAGGCCTACAAAGTACCTCGTTTCTATACTCTAAACGGCAATGAAACAGATAGAATTAGGTACCATGTGCGGGATGCTGCAAAAGAGGCTGCAAAGGAGGTAATTCAAGAAGCATGAAAAAAACAAGATGAACAACACTAGAAGGTTCAATACATTTTGATGATGATACAAGAACTATTGGAGACCATGAGGATATCACCAGTGGCAGGATCGGGTGAATAATCGTCAATGACCTCGATTAAGGAAGCAAGGACTACTAATTCATTCTTGCCAGAGTTAGTAGTGGGGTGCATAGTATTGGAGACTAGATTATATGTAGTCAAGTTCTCGACATAAGAAATGAAAGAGCATATGAAAGTAGTAAGTCACCTAGAATTACTTGTGTCACAAATTCCTAAATAAGTACTATAGATCTTGTAGATCATTATTATGCAAGAGGTAAGGCTCCACGTAGAGTTAGCATGTAGAGAATTGATCAAGGTGACATATGAGAAGGAAGAAAGACAACAAAAGTATAAAACCTCTCTATAGGAGAAGAGAGAGGTTGAAGAAAAAATTGAAATAATTTTGAAGATGAAGAGTGAGGTCAAGGAAAAGGATGAGAACACATGAAAAGAGAAGGACAAGGCCAAGAAAATGGAAGAGTGGATACAAATGGTCGTCCAAAATATATATAATGATATCCTCTAAGTACTAATAGTAGTAGAGGCCATAATGGAAGAGTAGGTCTCGAGAATTGGTGAAGTCATTCAAGGATTCCACACCAAGATTGGAGAATTGGAATCACACAAAATTCCAGGGACACCTCCTCAGGAAAATGAGTAGAGGGAAAGGAAAAAAACAACATTAGTGGAAAATATTAAGAGTCTATACCAAGATTGTGCGAGGTTGTGTGATGAGAGTACGCATATCTGGACACATCTCATGATGAATCCAAAGCTAAATGAGATCGAGGATATAATAATAAGAAAATGAATGAAATGAACACACAAACATGCCTAGAAAATGAATGAAATCATAAACACTCTACCGCATGTTGAACCAATGACGACCATCCTTTCATATTGAAATAAATACAATGAAATAGAGCATATGTAGGCAGAGGAGAAGATGATTGCAAAAAAAATTGATCCTCTGCAGAATCAAGCACTCAAGGTGATTGGAAAATTTTCCACCATGTAGGGAACAACAAAGAAATAAATGCATGACACAAAGGAGAAGCTCATGACCCTGATTGTGTAGGTCCTAGAGGAAATTTTGGGACTAAAAGTATAAGTAACAAAAGAAGTTGGGGAAGTAAGATAAACCCTCCAAAAAATCATGGAGGAATGGAAAATATTGACACAACAGGCCTAATTGACTCGGGATAAGCCACATGTGAGTGTTGGGGGCTTATTGGATAATCCTTTTGGATATAGTTTTGAGTAAAATACAAAGTATGCAGGATGTTTGTAGAAACAAAAGGAAGAAGAGATGGAAGGATAGGAGAGCGCAGTAAAGGCACATTTAGTATTGATGTGCGAAGAAAAAGCATACTTGGTGGAAAATAAATAAGGAGAATAAATCAAGGGAATAAATAAGGACTATAGAGAGGGGGAAAAGAAAGGATAGAAGTTCATCATGAAAAAGAAGTTAAATATGCAAAAGATGGAAGAACGATAGTCGGGAATGAAAAAACAACATTCAGGCCAAAGATAGGAAAAGCACACCAGAAAAATGAGTCGACATGAGTTCTAATGAGTCAAAATGAGTTGTGATTGTGTTTTTGGGATGAGAAAGTAGGTTTTTCAGCTCTAGTTTCCATGTATAAATATGTAATGGGCCAGGTAGAATAGGGTTCCATTGGTTGTTCATTTTTGTTGTTGACGTTGTTTCTAAAGTTGTGTTGGAGAAGAACTAATGTTTTTGTGAAGAGAATATACTGAGAGTGAGAGAGAGTCTATGTTTAATTGTTTAGGTACAGTTTTGTAGAGAGAGGTTTTCACTTTAGAGTGACTAGGAAATATGAAGAGAGATATCATGATATATCTATTGTAAGTGCAATTCAAAATAAAAAGATGATTACATAAAGAATAATAAAGAAGTAAGTTGTTGTGGGTGTAGCCCAAATTTGGGTGAACCATGTTAATTACTTTGTCTTCTTGTCCTTTTATGTGATTGACCAAGGATGTTATCTTTATGCATGTTAGACTAGATTTGTTTACTATCTGATCACTGCACAATAGTTATGAATGTTACAATGATTAGTTTATGTTGCAATATGCAGTATAATGGTGTTGTATAATTGGATTCACCAATTAATTATAGAATAATAGACACAACATAATGCACACATGGTAGAAAAGGAAGAATGAGTAAGGTGATCACCTCTCATCCCCTAACTAAAGCAGAAACATGTTTCTTGTAGCCCAAATAGATGCCTCAGGTGAGACTTCACTTGAATTAAGGTGATGTCGAAAAGGTCGGTGTCTGAAGGGTTTTGTTGGTTAAATAACTTGAGCATAGGGTATTACAACTATGTGCCAACACTATGATAACAAAATGTAAGAAGTACCATTGTTAATGGATCTGGTTTAAAATAGACACAAATATTAAATCTTTTTGTTTGTATTTTGAACACCGCTGAGCATTGTATTTCATACTCAAAAGAAAGATTTATATATATTTTTTATCTAGTGCATTTAAATAAACAATAAATATTAGTTTGAAAATAATAAATGGGAATACTACAATCTTTTCTTTGTTAGTAAATGAATGTTCGTAGTTAATATCAGTTTACAGTTCTCTCGTTTACTACTATGTCTATTATAAGTATTATTTTTTGTAGGAGAAAATATTACACTAAATTTATTTAGTTGCTATCCAAAAATATCATAAGTAACTAAACATAGATTATCTATGTACTTGTTATAGAATGTAACTCTACAACTATATGCTATTGTAACCATTAATATTCATTAGTAGAAGAAATATAAATAAAATATAGGTAATTAAACATATCTGAGTTTGTTTTTAAAAATATCGGGGACAAACTGAGGAGAGAATTTAGTTTCTCCTAACCATAGATCAAAACATCCAAGTTACTTTCTCCTTTCACCCCGGCGCCTAATTCATTATTCCATAGGGAATGGAAATTTCAATATCCTTTTCTAGATAAACTAGAAATCAAGTCTTTCTAACAACCATCAAGTTCAAATCTTGCTCACACGTACTCAATAATGTCCTTCCTCCTTAATACTTGTCTCTCCTCTTCAGTTACCAAGAGTAATGAATAACATACCTAGGTATTGTTAAATTTTTAATTAAAATAATGTACCAAGGAAAGTGTTTCTCTTCCCTAGGCGCCTAAGGGGGAGAAATTGCCGAATATGGGTCTTAGTCAAATTAATTTGTGAGATGAAAAATAAAAGACAACTTTATGATTAAAGTGAGGGTGAGTGAAGAGACACCAAATCTCAGCCACCCATCTAATCTAATCTCAGCTGTTAGATTAGAAAACTCCTCACCTTCCCTCATGAGGTAGATTAAGGCAAGTGGGCACACCTATTTTTGGGTAAGTTGATGCAGCAACTGTCTTGTTGAGAGAGCAAGAGACTTTTGGTGAGATGTCAAGAGAAAGGGAGTTGAAGCATTCTTGTTGAGAGAACAAGAGAGAGAAAGAGAGAGATCGAGTTGAAGAAAAGAGACAGCAACAACAATTTCTGGGAGCACTGGCATGCATTCCAAGGTTGCCGAATAGCATTGAGTGGCACAGAAATTAAATCTTAGCAGAGTTTTGGCAGAAATTTCATGACAGTTCGTACAACATTAATTGTCGTACTGTTGTACGAATTTCTGGTTTGGAAATTGAGGAGAAAAGCTACAGGAATGTCCAGATAAGTTTGTGTAAATATCTGAAGATGAATATGATATAAAAGAATTTCTCAAAAGCTCATAAATAATACAAATCCTTCTCTCACTAGTTTTCCCCTTGTGGGTTTTTTCAGGGTCGAAGTTAGACCAAATATCTTTGTGTATATATTTTCTGAGTTTTGCATATTGCTGATATTTTATTTCTCCATTGAAAACGATGTTCATAATCCTCATGTTCCAGTTCAGAAATTTATTTTCTGTTAAGTTTTTTAGATGTTGAAACACTGCTGTGAGTATATGCTGAAACACCAGGCTGTAGCGTATGCTAAAACATAGTGCTGAGTCTTATGTTGAAACACCACTGTGAGCAGATGCTAAAACACCAAGCTGTAGCATATGCTGAAACATAGTGTTGAGTCCTATGCTGAAACACCGCTGTGAGTATATGCTGAAACACTAGGCTGTAGCATATGCTGAAACATAGTGTTGAGTCTTATGCTGAAACACCACTGTGAGCAAATGTTGAAACACCAGGCTGTAGCATATGCTGAAACATAGTGCTGAGTCTTATGCTGAAACACCGCTATGAGCAGATGCTGAAACACCAGGCTGTAGCATATGCTGAAACATAGTGCTGAGTCTTATGCTGAAACACCACTGTGAGCAGATGTTGAAACACCAGGCTGTAACATATGCTGAAATAGTGCTGAAACTGAGTTTGGCATTTAAATTTGACTGAAAAATCAGGGAGACTGAAACTGGGTTGGGATTTTGAAAAATTAACATGGTATCAGAGCTGAGTTGAAGAGAAACAGAAATTTCAGCAAATAGAAAGTAGGGACAACAGTCACTTCACAGGGCAGATTTTTGAATTTGTGATTTTCAGTAGAAAGAGGGTCATGGCTATTGGTTTGAGGGTTGAAGATAGACTTGATGGGGCAACAAATTTTGGTGCTTGGAAGGAGAGGATGATCTTGCTTTTGCAAGAAAATGAGTTGTGGGACATTGTGGAGAATACCACTACTCATCCTATTGTGGTACCTATTGATGCTACTCTTCTTGCAGCCTATAATAAGAAGAGTATCAAGGCTAAGAGATTTATTCTTGATGCCATCAAGGATCATTTGATTCCTCACGTGACGGGGAAGACACATACCTATGAGATGTGGGAGTCTTTGACTAAATTGTACGAAAGTACAAATGAGAACTGAAAGATGGTTTTGAGGGAAAAACTAAAGAGCATTAAAATGACCAAGGCTGAAAATGTGGTCACATACCTTACTAGATTGACTCAGGTGAGGGATGAGCTTGGAGATATGGGGGAAGCCATAGCTGACAGTGATCTTGTGAGAACAACATTGAATGATGTTTCCAAACAATGGGTTGTTTTTGTGGAGGGCATTGTTGCTAGGGAGAAGCTTCCCGGTTGGGAACGTCTTTGGGATGACTTTGTTCAGGAGGAGACCCGAAGAGGTTATGTGCATGGAAGTTCATCTACTGGTCATGAGGAGGAGAATGTGGCTCTTGCTACCACTAGAAAGAAGAAGTTTAGAAAGGGTCCAAAGGGAGGATAGAAGCCCAAGGGTGAAGGGAAGAAAGATATGAGCAAAGTCAAGTTCTTTGCTTGCCATAAGTTTGGGCACTATGCAGGACAGTGTCCAAACAAGAAGAAGAAACAAACAACAGCTTCAACAGAAGTGGAAGAGTTTTCCACCAAGTTTGACAAGGAATTTTCCTTGATTGCGTGTCTATCATCGAGGACCACTACTCCAGATACTTGGTATATTGACAGTGGTGCCTCTCGCCATATGACATTAGTTCGTGAGCACTTGACAGATCTTACTCAGTGTGGAGATGTAGAGGTAGTGCTTGGAGATGACCGGGAGGTCAAGGTGGCTGGTTGTGGGATCGTATCATTTCGGAGGGATTCTTTGCCTCCCATGACTTTGACAGAGGTTATTTATGTTCCGAGCTTGAAGAAGAACTTAGTGTAAGTTTCTACTATTGAGGAGAAGGGCTATGATGTCTTGTTCTGTGATGGGTAGGTGCTTCTTTTCCCCAGAGGGTCTAGCATCACTTCAGCCAAAGTGATTGGTACTAGACATGAGAGGCTGTACAAGTTCTTATTCCAGCCAGTGCGAGCATTGATTCATTCTACCAGCAGCAACAATGACCTATGTGAGATATGGCATAGGAGGATGACACATTTGCACCATGGGTGATCCAAGTGGATATTGGGAGCCACCCACCGTTTCCAAATGGCTCAAAAAAGTTTTTTGGCCATTTTGGTAATTTACTATTTTTAGCAGGTTTTCACTTCCGGGGCCATTTTGAGGGTCTAAATGAAGTCTTTTCGATATCAAGGTTATCAATGATATTTGAAGGCATGATTGAGCCCCCAAAATGAATCTCCTCGATGATACCTTTCCAACGAGCTATCACACGCCTAAAACGGAGATCGTATGGAAAAGTTACGACCCCGGGAAGTTGATGCACCAACTTACCCAAACGGGGCCCACATGAATTTTGGCGCTTCATCTCCTAGGGTCAGGTTTTTGGATGTCTAGGACTTTTGGCATTCCTGATTATTGTAAAAATACCTCCAGAGCCTCATTGTAACCATCTTCTTGCGAATGCGAGTAGCCGTCACATCTCTTCTCAGAGATAAGCTGCCACCATTCTAGCGAGTCTTTCACTCTGTATTTTTACAGTCTCTGTACATTTCTTTCATTAATAGAAATCATGTATTACTGTATCTCTGTGTTTATGGTTGCATCTCTGATATATTTCTGTTATATTAGTGGATATACGTGATATCTCTGTGCATTTCTTTATTATATCTCTGCTCTCATTTCGTGCCGAAAATAATTGATTGTCATACGACATCCAACACTTCAAGGATGAGGTATTATGTGATGTTGCCCCACTGGATGTCTGTGATGTTCTCTTGGGCCAGCCATATATGTGGTATCAGAGCAGGCTTCTCTTGCTCATTTTTTTCAGTGCATGTCCCCGATGAGGTCCGAGTATAGCAAGTTGGGTCTTGAGCTTGTCTCTCTCGAGGACAATCGCTCTCGCACACCCAAGAAACCCTCAATGACGGAATAAAAGAAAAATGATGGAGCAGACGATCCTATCAGTTTGTTTCTTGAGCAAGCTCTCACGCAACAGAGGGACGAAATGATGGAGAATTTTTCCCACATACTTCAATGCCTACCGATAGCATCAGGTGCATCTTCATCAAGCGACCACTTTGGAGTCACCTCGCCTTTCAAGGTATAGGTTAATTTTGATATTCCCGTATTTGAAGGTCAAATAGATGTAGATGCCCTAGATAAATGGTTAAATCTGCCAGAAGGTTATTTCTCTGTTCATAATTTTTCAGACAAGGAAAATATCACCTTCGCACTCCTTAAGGCTCTCCCCCATGTCAAACATTGGTGGGAAACTTACTGGGAGCAGAGTTCCACAGAGGAGTCTGGAATATATGGGTCCGAGCCCACTTGGGATTTTTTTGTGGATGTGGTAAAGGAACAGTACTACCCTATTGGAAACTATGAGGAACAATACATGAGATGGACCACACTGCGGCAAGAGAGGGGCCAAGCAGTTCCAGAGTTCACCAATACCTTCCAT
>ML779881.1:299359-339141 GCA_009831015.1 Picea engelmannii | reverse complement strand
TGGAGTTCATCTGGTTGGCTATACAGACTCAGATTGGGCAGGATGTGTCAGTGACAGGAAAAGAACTTCAGGGTGTTTCTTTGGATTGGGATCAACAGTTGTGTCTTGGTTCAGTCGGAAGCAGAAGTCAGTGGCTTTGAGTTTGGCAGAGGCTGAGTATATGGCATCTAGTCAGGCTAGTTGTGAGGCCCTTTGGCTTCGCAAGATGCTGATTGGATTGTTCGGTGTGCAGTTGAGGCCTACTATGATTTACTGTGATAATCAGAGTTGCATTAAACTCTCGGAGAATCCAGTTTTTCATGCCTGGTCTAATCATATCAAAATTCGATATCACTTCATCCGTGATTTTGTTCAGAGAGGAGTTGTGGAGCTACAGTACATATCTACTGAGGAGCAGATTGCAGGCATACTCACCAAGGCATTGAACATGGGCAAGTTTGTATTTTTCAGGGACAAGCTTGGAGTGGTGAGTAACACTTTCCTTGGTATGAGGGAGTGTTAAATTTTTAATTAAAATAATGTACCAAGGCAAGTGTTTCTCTTCCCTAGGCACCTAAGGGGGAGAAATTGCCAAATATGGGTCTTAGTCAAATTAATTTGTGAGATGCAAATTAAAAGATAACTTTATGATTAAAGTGAGTGTGAGTGAAGAGACACCAAATCTTAGCCACCCATCTAATATAATCTCAGTTGTTAGATTAGAAAACTCCTCACCTTCCCTCATGAGGTTGATTAAGGCAAGTGGGCGCACCCATTTTTGGGTAAGTTGATGCAGTAGCAGTCTTGTTGAGAGAGCAAGAGACTTTTGGTGAGATGCCAAGAGAAAGGGAGTTGAAGCATTCTTGTTGAGAGAACAAGAGAGAGAAAGAGAGAGGTCGAGCTGAAGAAAAGAGACAACAGCAATAATTTTTGGGAGCACTGGCATGCATTCCAAGGTTGTCGAATAACATTGAGTGGCACAGAAATTAAATCTTAGCAGAGTTTTGGCACAAATTTCGTGACAGTCCGTACAACATTAATTGTCGTATTGTTGTACGAATTTCTAGTTCAGAAATTGAGCAGCAAAGCTACAGGAATGTCCAGATAAGTTTGTGTAAATATCTGAAGATGAATATGCTGTAAAAGAATTTCTCAGAAGCTCATAAATAATACAAATCCCTCTCTCACTGGTTTTCACCTTGTGGGTTTTTCCAGGGTCGAAGTTAGACCAAATATATTTGTGTCTATATTTTCTGAGTTTTGCATATTGCTGATATTTTATTTCTGCATTGAAAACGATGTTCATAATCCTCATGTTTCAGTTCTGAAATTTATTTTCTGTTAAGTTTTTTAGATGTTGAAACACCGCTGTGAGTAAATGCTGAAACACCAGGCTGTAGCATATGCTGAAACATAGTGCTGAGTCTTATGCTGAAACATCGTTGTGAGAAGATGTTGAAACACCAGGCCGTAGCATATGCTGAAACATAGTGCTGAGTCTTATGCTGAAACACAACTGTGAGTATATGCTGAAACACCAGGATGTAGCATATGCTAAAACATAGTGCTGAGTCTTATGCTGAAACACCGCTATGAGCAGATGCTGAAACACCAGGCTGTAGCATATGCTGAAACATAGTGCTGAGTCTTATGCTGAAACATCGCTGTGAGCAAATGCTGAAACACCAGGCTGTAGCATATGCTGAAACATAGTGCCGAGTCTTATGCTGAAACACCACTGTGAGCAGATGCTGAAACACCAGGCTGTAACATATGCTGAAACAGTGCTGAAACTGAGTTTGGCATTTAAATTTGACTGAAAAATCAGCGAGACTGAAACTGGGTTGGGATTTTGAAAAATTAACAGGTATTTTATTTCAACTTTGTCTCATCCCTAAACCTAGGGAATCTTCTTGGCCTAACTTTGTGCTAGCTTGTTCCCTCACATCCCAAATATTTAGGAGTAGGTTTACACTTGTCATTGTGGACAATATTTAATCTGGTGGTTTTTATCCGTTTTCACTCTCCCATGGAATAATGAATTACTCTTTCGTAAATAGATTCTCTAATCAATTTGTGTAAAATATTTCAAATTCATAAATAAAAAAATTAAGGTAATAAATATTACTCTTGTTGTCATCATCATTATAGATCCGATAATTTTAAAGAACCTTTTATCGAAAACATTGACCACGGTCATAACTTTGATAAAACTTGATCATAAAGTCCTCTAAGAATAAATTACTCTATTTAAATTTATCTGGGAAAACCTCTATATACATAACATTCCTTCCCATTAATTTTTTCTATTTATATAGTATTCCAAATAGGTTAGAATTTGAACCATTACATCTTTTGACAATGAAGCAATTCACCTCTTCTTTTAAACTTAAAAATAATGATAATAGTAGTTTATTTAACTTAGGTACTTCAAATCCTTTGTATTATACCCCTTCACGTGCAAACAAGATATTGTAGAAGAAATGGAATGGTTGTGTGCCAATATTGTCAAATTATTCCATAGATCCTTTAAACTGTTATAGAAATCAAATTATGCACATACACTTTCTTCAACCCAAATTTTCCAAATGATTGCGGTATCAAAACCATAGGATTATCCACTGAATCGCTGATCTTATTTCCTTCATTTCTCCCTTATTCTTTTACATAGGAACTTGATCAAATGTTCACATTCCTATTTACTTCTAGGCCCTTTGTGCCCCTCATCAAATCCTTTACCTTATCATGTGACTGTGCACTGGAACCAAGTCCTATGGATTTCAACCTTTCAGTTATTCTTCATTTTCAGTCTTCCAACTCTCCCGGAGTTTGACATGCTAAAGTGGTCATTAATTGTAGGTAACCAGTGGCTACTGGCTCACATTCTTTATTACTCTATTCTCCCACTTCTTGATAAAACATCCAGGAAGGATCTTACTTGATATTGATCTATGGTTCTCAATATTTCAATGTTTCATTCTTCGTTTTTTTAATTCTTTACATCTTTTATAATACCTGGAGTTTATCGGCTAAAGTGGTCATAAAATAATGTTGACTTCTTACATTCTGTTGACATCTCTACCTTACTCTATCCTACCACTCGCTTAATCCAATGGATACGACTTAATTAATTGTTGATATGGATGGTTATTATTTATTTTGGGGCTTCGACACTCTGGGACTCTGGGATATTACAACTTTAAAGCTATTCAACTCCCTAGAGCTTTACCTCCCAAAGTGCTTATGCCATCCTTCCACTTCTTGATATAACATATAAGAAAAGTTTCAAAGGTATATTAGATCGATGGTGGTGCAGGCTCCCTTATATCCTAAGGGTTGCATGACCTCCTGGTCAAAATATTCAATTTTGGATTCGAATGACTCTCTGAAACCTTGTTGGTCTCATTCTCTATTAGACAAAGGCCCTCTCAACTTCCTGCGCAGGCTTCATGATACCTGTGACCTTCCCTTTTGCGTTCTGTGAAATCTCAAAGTTGGTGTTAATGCATTTTCTCTTGGCCCCTCCTTAGATGTGACCTTGGGCAATGAACTCATGCCTACGTGTGATTGCAGGTGCACTTAAGAGTGGTTTGGTTTCAAACCACTTTTTTCCCCACAATTCACCCTAAGCCTCCATGTGTCTTTTCCCTAAAACCGTGGTCTCAATTGCGGCCCACCCTCAAACTCATAAAGATCGAGCACTTTATGTCCATACAGTGTGAGATGACCGTCGACCTAATGATCTTGATGGAGGTTTCAAATGGAAAAATGAGATCTATTCCTTGGAATCAACAGTTCATCTCTCCCCCTCCTAGATCGTTGTCTGTGGTCGATTCAAAATTTCAGACTTCATAATTCCCAAATATTAAACCTTGGTTTCCTTTGTACTTCAATCTTCTAGAGTTGACGATCTACAGACACCTATATTCACAATCAATGGCCCTGCCTTCACTTCGGGTGTTTGATCCTTCAACTAGGATCAACGTCTTCTGGCCCTCCTCTCGGTCAATGGTCGAGATCTCCTTCGAGTCTTCAAAATTCTGAGATATAAAATCTCAAACTTCTCCCTTTTCCAAATGGATTTTATCTCTAGGATGTGATCCACATATGTGTGTGTCCTCTTGATCTAATGATCGATTATTACTTCGGGTCTTTACCTGGAGTACATGGATTTATGCCACGTCTCTCTTAGATTCGATGACTACGAATGACTTCGGGACATTACCCAAAGTCCATGGATTCACACTACATCTCCTCTGTTAGGATATTTAGACACTTAGGAGTTAGTAAGATCTACTTAGTCTATTGTTTCATTAGGTAAAAGTATGTTTTCTAGTGTGTCTCTTTAGTATGCATTAGTATTCATTTGTAGTTAGGAAATCCGATGGTCACAATATGTTCCCGACATAGAGTGATATGACGGTTCATACTCTCCTCGATCTTAATGACCATTAACCCATGGATTAACACTCGATTGGTCCATGATCTCTATTTAGAGAGCATGGAGGGTCATTTTCTGATGATCAATTCTAAGAAACTCTCTTCTAAAATATCTCTGTAATCTTTTTCTTTGCATTAATAGGCTACTCGAAGTGGTCGCATTGGATGGGGCCGTGGATGTTTCCCCGTAGGGGTTTTACCACATGAAAACATCGATGTGTTGATATTTGATATGTTTATGTGAGTGGTTATTGAAGGTGTTCATCCTCTTCTGGAATACTTGTGTTTTCAAACATGGTATCAGAGCCTGTTTGAAGGCCCGCTCCTATTATAGATCGAGATCGTGAAGCCGAGTTGCCTCATCTCCACTTTCTTTCATTTTTGTATATTTCTGGGCTAAGAGGACTATTCCATTGCATTCAGAGCACTTGTTTTACTCAAGAACACTTTTCCTTTCACTCGAAAAGGTTTTTGTTTTCCCAAGATACGACCATTACAGTCAGATTCAGAGGTATAAAGTTTGAATACGCATTTTTTAAAAATTTTCTAGAGTAGTATTTTGGTTTTATTTTGGTTTTGTTTTATTTATTTCCAAGTTGCTACTCTTTTAGATCTGTGTATGTTCTTTTCCTTGTGCCCTATGTGATCTCGGCAAATTTGAAATAGATAGGAAAAGTTGCATCTTCTGTGTAAGCTAATCAAGATCTAACCCTTCTTGTCATCAAGAAGAGAAATTTTTTACTTGTGTGAAAAGAGTTTTTTTTTAGCAAGCTCTCCAAGGCCATCTTCCAAAACAACAACAACACCCCCAATCCTCCTTATGAACATTACAATCTATTTTGTTAGATAATTTGGTTAAAAGTTGCCTTATTAAGTAAGAGGTGTTGAGTTCAAGTCTCTCTTTTGTTACCTTTTTCGAAAAACTTCATGCTAAAATTGTAAAGTGTATTTCACTTCAAGTATAAAAGTGAATCACTATAAGTAGCTTTAATATTTTATTTTAGAGTTATTTATTTTGCATGCAACTTTTCTGTTATAAAGTAACTTCATTGTAAAAGTGAACCCCGCTTTTCTTTATAAAAGTGGGTCACTTCATAAAGCAACTTAGACAAGCACGTGGTCATTTGGTTACCGAGTGTGCCTTTTTTAAAAAGGGCATAACTCTAACATATGAAGTTCGTTTTCAGTGCCATTTTTTTTAAAACCACATAATTTTTTGAGTTATTTCCATCTAGATCATCAGTTTCATTTTTTAAATCCACATTATCTGCATATTTAATATGGCTTCTACAAGTACCATCTTGCTTACTAGCAACAAATACTTCCAATGGAAATCTCATATGGAAGATTTATTAAGAAATAAAGGCTTTTACCAGATTACCTTGGGAAAGGAAAAAACACCCATTGATGCTGATAAGAAAGCCAAGTGGGATAATAGGAATGATGAAGCATGTGGAATAATCAGAATTTCCATCTCTCCTAATTTAAGGTACCACCTTCAAGATATTGATGACCCCAAAGAAGCTTGGGACACGATTGAATCTGTGTTTGGTAAACTGTAGAGACCCAGCTTAATTAAATACAAAATCTTAATTCAATTAACATATAATTGCCTTCTCATACGTAAATTATTCATTCACATCATAAGCATAAATATTCTGCATAAGTTAAAATCTATCTACAACATGGAAATAACTCAACAATTCACAATAAAATACCTACTTCTGATGCTAATTCCCATCGATATGGTTGTCCCTTCCCTGCTGCCTTGTTGTTGTCTTGCCTAGCCTGATGCACTGACCAACACTGCCCAAACTAACTATCCTCCCAGCTAGCTAGGAGTAGCTTGTCCAGCTCCCTAGATCCAAGAAACTGAAAGGAATCCTGGCCCCCATGCCCAAAACCCCTAGAAACCCGGTGCCCCCCGCAATGATACTCACAGTCTGCAAAAATCTCCCATAGAATGAGAAAAAAACCAAGCCAAGAAACAAGTGCTCTCGTCCCCCTCCAAAATGTTTCTTCCCCAAAAATAAAAAAAATCCTCCTCCAAAAGAATGAATGCCTTCCACTGTAAGGCTCTCCCCGTCATAACCCCCTTCACCGACTCTTCATTTCATTAAATTCCTTACCCATTTATTTATTATCTTATCCCCATGTATTTATTATCTTATCTTATCTTATATTTACATTTAATGTCCCATCCCTTCCCGAATATGTAAGTCTTAATAAATTAAATTATTAACCCCATTAATTCTTTGCTCAGATAATTAAAGAGTCGATTAATAATTAATTAACCATTGACAGTTATGAACAAATAATTAATGATAATTAATTAGTTAATATTATATAAGAAATAATTATTGTTTATCTAACATCTTAGGACAATTAGATTATCAATTTAATTATAATTAATAATCCTTTACATTTATTTAAGCAGGTTCGTTTCATACACCCACCCTTCAGGAAACTTCATCCCGAAGTTAAGGTATCTTTTGGTACAAAGGAAAAGAAACATGGTTCACACATTCATAACAATTAACCGACACTATCAGTAAGTAAGTCAAGAAAACTCATACATACTAGTGTATATGTACAAGAAATGTATGTGTAGTTAGTACATACAAGTCTCGTGCATGTACTAATAATCAAAACTACCATCCTTTAGTAATGTATGTAGGCATCCAATCCAGTCAGCAAGACTAGTCTTTTATAAAAGACAACAAACCAATCAGTTTTTTGAGAAATTCTTTAATTGCTATTATCCGGTTAAGCAAATGTATTTAGACAACTGTGGTTTAGTTACGTAATTATGAATATTCATATATACACATTTCTCTTTTCTTTTTTTTTCTTTTTTTTAAGGAAAAACATTAAATTCCACCATCAGACAAATCTCCATACTCTCTCAACTATTTCTACTTATTCTTCCTCCCTAACCTACTTCCATCTCCATTCCTATCCTTCCTCTGCTGGACTATCTTGGAGCATCAACTATATTGACCTAACTCCAAATAGAGCCTGTAAGTGGAAGTGTCACTATCTCGACCAAGCTTCCCCAGTAGGTAACTGACAGTCATCAACACATGTCTAGGGGAGCGTGAACTAACACCGTCCTCCCATGACTTCAGGTTTCAGAGGATGCACGGTGGGAAATGCCTCCACCCCTCCTAACAAGACTAGGGTCCACACCCTACAATGGAGGATACATGGTGGGAAATGGCTCCATCCCTCCTAACAAGACTAGGGTCCACACCCTACAATAGAATACACAGTGGCACCGTGTTGTTGGGGGTTTTGTCATCATTTATTTTGTTTTGGGAAGTGTCATCACCTGAAATCATGCACTGCCCACATATCATAGCAATGCATCCAAACCAATATAAATTCCACATACAATATTCATACCATAATGTTTCTTGGTTAGTGGTCCTGATATCCACTTTCATCATCATTGTCCCTTGGCTATTTCATAGCCCATAACCTGTAGATTAGTCTGTAATACAAACTCAGACATTTCTATACATTATCATCATGTAATTGCATACTATCATCATTTCAATTTGGTATCCCTGTACCGATAAATTATCATCAAAGTTTTCCTGTTAGAAATAGATCTCATAATATTGCATAATTCAATTTCGACACCCATTCATAAGATTGTCATTTACCAAAATAGATTGCATCATATCCAACATCATTCTAATAGCATTTATCCTTCATAAAATTCACATTCTCACAATATGTCGCATCATATACATCATCATGAATAACATTTAATCATTCATACAATTTACATTCTCATAGTAGATCGCATTACATACATCATCATCAATAACATTTAAACATTCATAAAAGTTCATACATTTTAAGTTTTAAGTGTATCATTTAATAGTTTCACTCTGACTAGAAAATAAAGTATATAGGTCTCAAGTAATTCTGGCTATCTAAATCAAAAGATGGTGTCACATACACCCTACCTTCAAGAAACATATTCCCGAGGTGGTCAAAAAGTGAGGGATAGTCTCGTTGTAGTGTCTCGGCATCTTCCCAAGTAGAAGATCCCGGTCTATACTTGTCCCACTGGACCTTACTTGGTATACTAGATGATTCCTAAGCTGTCAGACTCTACGATCCAATATGCGTAATGGTTCTACCATGAGGGTTCCCACGTCCGATACTTGCAATTCCTTCCAATTTATTTTATGTGATTCATCAGCAACATAATGACGTAAAACATATATATCAAATACATTATGAGTTTTATGCAAGTGGGGTGGCAGTACAAGACGATAGGCAATGGGTCCAATTTTCTCTTAGATTTTGAATGGTCCTATAAATCGAGGTGACAACTTTGTCCCCTTCCCGAACCATATGATATTCTTATTAGGCCTGATACAAATGAAAACCTGGTCTCCCACTTCATAACTTTGGTCGGTCCGGTGTGCATCCGCATAACTTTTCTGCCTATCCTGTGGTTCCTTTAGTCTCTACCTAATCTAAATCACTTGTTCTTCCTTCTCCTGAATCAATTATGGCCCAACTATTTCTCAGTCTTCTAGTTTATTCTTACTCAATGGCATTCTGCATGTCCTTCCATACAAAGCTTCGTAGGGTGGCATTCCGATGGATCTATGATAATTGTTATTGTAGGCAAACTCTACCAAAGGTAGGTACTTCTACCACTGGGTTTGATTATCCATTACATCCATCCTAAGCATGTCTTCCATGACTTGAGTTACTCTCTCAGTTTTCCCATCTGTTTCAGGATGATAAGTTGTGCTTAAGTTCAACTGAGTCCCCAATGCTGACTGTAAACTTGTCCAAAACCTAGAAGTGAATCTGGAGTTCCTATCTGAAATGATCTTCTTAGGTATCCCGTGCAAATGGATAACCTTTCTTACAAACACATGTGTCACATCAGTGACATCATAAGTGTCTCTAACCGAAATAAAATGAGCACTCTTGGTTAACTTATCCACTATCACAAGAATGACATTGTGTCTATGAGGTGTGAGCGGCAACCCCACAACAAAATCCATAGAGATGACTTCCTATTTGGACATAGGAATATCATGTGGTTGTAGGAGTCCTACCGGGTGATGGTGGTCGACTTTCACTTGTTGACACTCTAGGTCATTTGGCGACGAAATGGACTACATCACGCTTCATGCCTACCTAGAAGAAGAGCTTCCTCATATCTACGTACATCTTCTTCACACCCAGATGCGCACAATAAAGTGTTCTATGGGATTCCTTCAGTATGATGCTTTGAATATCCCCATTCTCAGGGATGTACATCCTTCCTCGATATATTAACAGTTCGTCTATTTCTAGACTTCATCCTTCATACTTTGGATCTAACTGCCCCCCGCTCTGGAGGTTTGAAGTAACCTTTAAATACCAACTGTCTCATTGGATTTGTGTCAACACAAGTTCCCTCAGATTGACCTTTAGGGTTACCAAGGAGAAGATACGTGGTTTCCTACTCAAGGCATATGCGACCACATTTTCCTTTCCCTTGATGTACGAAATACCAAAATCGTACTCACTCATAAACTCTCTCCATCGCCTTTTCCTGACATTCAGATCTCTTTCAGTGAAGAGATTTTTTAAACTTTGATGGTATGTTTTGAGCTCAAAGTTTCACCCCACGGGATAGTTCCTTCAAAGTTTCAGAGCTAGCATTACAGCGGCCAACTCTAAATCACGAGTCGCGTATAGCTCCTCATGTTTCTTCAACTTCCTTTATGCATAAGCTATCCCTCCTCCATCCTGCATTAGCATGGCCCCCAACCCTTGCTTCAAGGCATCCATGCAGACTGTGAAGTCCTTTTCCATATACGACACTCGTAAAATTGGTGCACTAGTTAGTAACCTCTTGAGCTCAATGAATGCACTATCACACTTCTTTTGTCCATTCATACCTGACCCCCTTGCATTGTAAGGTGGTGACGGGTTTCGCTATTTTGGAGAATCCTTCTCCAAATCTTCGGTAATAACCTGCTAGCCCCATGAAGATCCTCACCTCATGGGCATTTTTTTTTTCGGCACTGGCCATTCCATAATGGCCTTTACCTTTTCTGGGTCCACAGAGATTCCTTTGTCAGAAATGATATGACCCAAATAGTCAATCTCTTTCTGGAAGAAGGAACACTTCGACAGCTTCCCATACAATTTGTTCTCTCTAATGAAGGACAACACTATTCGCAAGTGTTCCTCATGTTCTCTTTCATTCTTGGAATAGATGAGGATGTCATCTAAAAAGACTTGTACAAAATGGTCTAAGTACTTCTGAAATACGTCGTTCATGAGGCTCATGAATATTGTTGACGCAATGGTCAATCTGAAAGGTACTACAACAAACTCGTAATGTCCAAAGCGAGTTAGAAAGGTATTTTTTGGGATATCACCTTCCTTAATCCTTAACTCATGATACCCTGATCGCAAATCAATCTTTGAGAATACCGTTGCTCCTTTCATCTGATTGAAAAGGTCATCTATTTGTGGCATTGGGTACCTATTTTTCACTGTAGCATGGTTCAAGTCCCTGTAGTCTATACACAGTCGTAAGGATCCGTCCTTCTTATTTAAAAAAATTACCGGCATGCCCTAGGGTGAAACACTGGGCCTTATTAGCCCTAAGTCTAGTAACTCTTTCAATTGCATTTGCAATTCACAAATTTCCGGTGCTGTCATCCGATACGGAGTCTTGGATATTGGTTCTGCACCATGTTTTAGCTCAATAGTAAAATCAAGCTCCCTCTGAGGAGGTAACCCTGGTAACTCGTTCGGAACAACATGCTTAAATTTTGTCAATACCGAGTAGTGATCCACTGAGGGTCCCTTCCTTTCATTCACTGCTTCCACTACATATAATCGACACCCTTGTCTCAAGCATCACTTAACCTTCATATTTGATATAACGCATAATGACACTTTTATCGGTACCCCTGGATCTCTACTGGCCTTCCTTCGTCGTCGACACAAGTACCCTCTTATGAAAAATAATCTACCAAAGCTTGATGAGCTGCTAACCAATCCATTCCAATGATTAGGTCATACGCCTGAGAGCATTGATGCATACCTTCAACCTAGTAGTACACACTCCCAGGTCTACTATACCATCATCAACACTAGGTCCTACCATTTATTTTTCTCCCGAAGCCATCTCGACTTGTTTAAAGTCATCGTGCTCGTAGGATACCAACCCACTCTTTTCTAATGCAATTGGTGAAATGAAACTATCTGTCACACCCGAATCAAACAAAATCTTGACATTGATATGATTTAGCGTACCTAATGACTCTACCACTGTGGATTGATGTTTGGCCTCGCGATTATTAATTGTTGCGTAAATCTGGTGGTTGCTACTTGATCTCCCCAGCGATGCCTTTCCTTCTCTATGCACAAACCCTAATTGTAACTCTGGGCAGTCATGTTGGTAATGGGGTTGTCCGCACCCCCAATAGGTAACACAAGATTGAACCTGTGCACTATTATGTGACTGTCTCTAAAATGAGTTCCTTCCCTTGAAACCCCTGCCCCTACTAGCTGTTCCCTGAGATGGTCGTGGACCTGTCTGCACCGCTGGCGATGAACGAGATGTTGCACTTGCTGCCACTGAAATCCCTGTAGCTACTGTCATTGGCATGACTCTGTTACCATATGGCGGTGGCCTTGAGCCCCCTCCCCTAGGAAATTTCCTAGGGGCCTTCCCAAGGATTCCAGGACAATGCGGAAAGGTCGACCTCATATCCCCATTAAAGTTCATGTGTTCCCCTATGTAGCGCGCATTCTCCACTACTTCTGCTACTGAAGACTGGTGGAATGGAATGAAAGGGCTTGACGATTGGCTTGATGAATTGTGGGTAAGGTCTCATGAGCGTGATTCTTGGATAATCATAGATTATACTTTAGGACAGTACTTCATTACTATTGATTATTGACTTATTTATATATATAAATTTATTTTGTAAAGACTCATGTGTGGCGCGTTGGTGTTTGGTCATTTCTTAAGGCACTTGGGCTTGGTGAGTGGTTGTGTGTTCAAAACCCATAGACTCCTAATTTTTATATATATTTTTTTAATTAACCCCCTTTTAAAATAAGCGTTTTTAAAATTTCTTTAAATTTAATTTAAAATTTAATTCAAACTTACTTTAGAATTTTACACTAAATTAAAAATAATAATAATAATAATAAAATAAATAAAATATGGGCAGTGGGTCCTCGCATGAGGCCCACATGCCCTCCCATGCTCTTATTCCCCCCTAAAACCTAACACCTCCCAACGCTCTTTCTTAACCGTAACTCCACGCGCCCAACCCTTCCTTCACCTATCATTCGACTGCCTCCCTTTTCTGCACTCTGGTAAGGGTTTTCCCTGCTCTAGCCACTCTGCCCATGGCCTTCTCCCATGGCTTCTCGGGAATTTGATGGATTGTGGTTTGGGTGATAGCACCGTAATTTCAGCTGATTTTTCTTTTTTTTATTTTATTTTATACACTGTGCGGCACAGTCGTGCCCCTATGAGCTTTCCCTGGTGGTTGTGTGCGCCTGGTGGGTATGGGTATGGACGTATTGTGCTAGCATTGGTGCTAGTGCTTTGTTGGGTGCCCCTCTACTATGAGGAAAGGCATAGTGTTTGCACCTGTGGGTTTTTTTTTTTGTTGATTAATATATATATATATATATATATATTGTGGTGTGTGTGGACTCCTCTATCATGACTTTGCTAATAATGATTTCGTTGATCTAGTTGATATGTCTGATTTTACGCCTATCCCTCCGATTTCGTCCATCCCGGTAATTGGTAGTCCTGCTTTGTCTCTTGGTTAGTTCTCGTCTATCGGTTGGTAGTCAGTCCTGCATGTTTTAGTAAGAATAAAATCCATTTCATTGCTTCTCCCAGCCCTTGATTATTCATCTTTTGCTACAACCTCTTGATATAGGGTCTGGCTTAGGAGCTTCACTACGTTCTCTAGAATTGTCAAAGATGCAAAAAAAGTGGTGGTGGTCCAGAAGTGGGGGGTCTTCAGACACTTTAGGCTCATTTAAATTCCCTGATTGCTTAAATTCTGCAGGTCCTGTACAGGGATTTGCATATGATTTAACGGTACAAGATTTCAAAGGTAACGAATCTAGTTTCATGTTCTTAGTCTTTGGCAGCAACATTGTAGTATTTTCTGCAGCTAGATCGGGAGAACGAGATAAGTTTGAAGGCATTGTAGTATTTTTTGTAGCTAGACTAGGAGAACAAGATAATTTTAAAGGTGATTGATCAGGCTTCATGCCATCGAAACTCTTCCTCGCCCCACTTATTGGCGAGCCATCCATCCAAACTATCACTTTACTATTTACACTTTGTGGGTACAACATTTCGACCTTTTACTATTTACTTTACTCAGCAGCCTACCAACCCTATAGATCGTATTCGCTATCAACAGTAACTAGATCCTTCACTCGTGGTCATCTTCCCGGAACGAAAGGGAGATTTTCTTTACACCTATGGTTTATGAGTCATTTCGATTTCCAGTCGATTACGCCTTACTATCCACTTTCGTGGGCTATGACAGCCAGCAGTCATGTAGATTCCGAGTCAAGTAGTCACCAAGTCAATGTCGGATACGCTTCGAAGTCGCATGCTGCATTGCCAAGTCTATGATGTTCAAGGCCATGAGTTGTGCTATGCCGGGTAAGCTTTTGGCAACAAAGTTACAACATTTTTTGATCGTCGGCCACGAGGATGAGGGGAATTTAAAGGCAGAGAATCCTTTCCATTTCCTTTACAGAGAATCCTTTCTGTTTCCTTAGTAGAAATGGATTGGGTGAGTTTGAGGTATGAAATCCTTTACTCGAGCAATTCCTATCTAATTGTGGTTCAAATGTGGGAGAGTTCTATCTTACTGAATCTAAATACTATTGCCCATTACATCTCTGTGTGAGTGGAAATCTTTGTCCTCAAACTGTAGAGGAGGCCAAAGATATGGTTCCATCCCTTAAGGTAATCCCAAAGTTACCTGTTCTTTATGATCAAAAGGATGTTTATTATTTATGAATTGTGAATCCTATTAACTCATGAAATTTGCATAACTTTGATTTGCAATTTGCATAGTCGCTTCATTTCTCTTTGCCTTTATATCTTTGAAGGGACAAAATGTATATTATATAGTTTCTTAGTAGTTCTAATGCTACTGGTTATTGTTTCTAAGTGACAAATTTTGTTTTATGCTACAGCCAAAGGGACGTGCATGTGATGATGAAAGGATTGAGAGAATGCTTAATGATCTTCCAATGATTAGAAAATTTGAATAAGATATTCAAATTGATCTACTCCACTTCATGGTGCATATATCGCTCGTGGAAATGTAGAATGTGCTCTCGGTGAAAAATGCTTGAATGTGGCAATGTTGAGAAATGCTTAATTTTTTTCCTTGCTGAGGCTCTTACAATTATGTTTTATGCAATCAATACTAGCAGACTAGTATGTTTCATTGTAATTTCTCACAAAAAGTGATGTTTAGACAACTGTCTTAAGAGTATTAGTTTTGTGCAATTATTAGTTTCCTTTTCAGAGTCCAGGTCGTCCATACTTAGCTATGGAAATGTTGAAGCCAAGAAGCCAATAATTATTTCAGAAGATTGAACAACTGAGATAAATATATACGGTTGGCTGATCGAGTAAGCTACAATTACCAAGAGATCTTTTTTTTTTTTAGTGGTATTCTATTCTTCTCATTACGTCAGAATGGGCAGAATAAACTTGGAACTGCATGATAGAATTTAAAGTTCAGGTCCTGCTAATGTAGCATGTTATGTGAATTCATGATTACATGGTTATTTTACGGACTCCCATATATAAAACGCAAGAGGACAATAGAACTTGGCATTATGGTAAGATACCAGAACATATGGACCAAGATGAGAGGAACTGTGCTAGGATTGAACTGACTTTGTTAAGCAGAACTAGAGTACAACTTCTTGTTTTAAAAGGAGTTTGGTACCCTTTTTAAATGGAAGAAGGTCTTCCTAATATCCACAAAACATATTCAATGCAGTTAGAAAATAATATTTAGTTATTTATTTATTTTTAGTAGTAAAACAATAGAAATACTCTGTCATTTTAATAGGAGAAAGTGCACTGGTCAAGCTCAGAATTCCTCATTGCTAAGATGTCATATTTAATTTACATATTTATCCATTGTTTCCTGTGGTAATAGGAAGGAATTGTGTGTGTTTTCAGTGTTCACTGTTTGTAACAGCCAAAATCAGTACTAAATAAGAATCATATTTTCTTCATATATGTATTGTTAGTCCGATCTCTGTCGTTTACAACATTACTATTATATTTATTTTAAAAGTTATGTGTTTTGTTTGTAGGTTAAGCGTAGTTGGAGTTAGAGCTGGGAACTTGGCCCATAGGCCCAGATTTCAAACTAAGACGCTCTGATACCAATTGTAGAGACCCAACTTAAATAAATACAAAATCTTAATTCAATTAACATATAATTGCCTTCGTCCCTGAGGTTTAGGACAGTCAGTGACAGAGTGTGTTGTTAACCCACTCCGTGATGTTAAAGTCACCGGTTCGAAACCTGCAGGGAAAAAAAATCCGACCATGTTAAGGGTTGTTGTGGCTCAGGCCGGGTGTGATCCCCGGGTGATTTTGACGACTTAGATGCCCCTGAGTTGCGGTTTCTCAAGCCACAGGTTAATCATGTAGACAACAGGTCCCGCACAAATTAACAAACAAAAAAAAAACATATAATTGCCTTCTCATACGTAAATTATTCATTCACATCATAAGCATAAATATTCTGCATAAGTTAAAATCTATCTACAGCATGGAAATAACTCAACAATTCACAATAAAATACCTGCTTCTGATGCTAATTCCCGTCGATATGGCTGTCCCTTCCCTGCTGCCTTGCTGTTGTCTTGGCTAGCCTGATGCACTGACCAACACTGCCCAAAATGACTATCCTCCCAACCAGCTAGGAGCAGCCTGTCCGGATCCCTAGCTCTAGGAAACTGAAAGGAATCCTGGCCCCCGTGCCCAAAACCCCTAGCAACCCGGTGCCCCTTGCAATGATACTCACAGTCTGCAAAAATCTCCCATAGAACCAGAAAAAAACCAAGCCAAGAAACCAGTGCTCTCGTCCCCCTCCAAAATGCTTCCTCCCCAAAAATCAAAAAAATCCTCCTCCAAAAGAATGAATGCCTTCCACCGTAAGGCTCTCCCTGTGATATCCCCCTTCACCAACTCTTCCTTTCAAAATAAATTCCTTACCCATTTATTTATTATCTTATCCCCATGTATTTATTATCTTATCTTATCTTATCTTATATTTACATTTAATGTCCCATCCCTTCCCGAGTACATAAGTCTTAGTAAATAAAATTGTTAACCCCATTAATTCTCTACTCACATAATTAAAGAGTCGATTAATAATTAATTAACCATTTACAGTTATGAACAAATAATTAATGATAATTAATTAGTTAATATTATATAAGAAATAATTATTGTTTAGCTAACATCTTAGGACAATCAGATTAACAATTTAATTATAATTAATAATCCTTTACATTTATTTAAGCAGGTTCATTACATAAACTCAATATTATTTGAGCACAACAGTTAGAAAATCAAATACTGACCTTGAGTCCAAATGATTTTTCTTGCCTTGGAGACTATCTATATAGGTTTAAAACACTCAGAATTTTATGTGAAGAATGTAAGATAAAGATGGAGCAAGAGCGTTGCATCTATATTATTCTTTCTAAGCTAGGTAGTGCATATTCTGTGTTTGTATCTACCTTTCATTCCATGAGAGAGGCTCTAGGGAAAGAAGCTTATGAAAAACCCACTCTTGAGTCCTTTTGTTCTTCTTTGATTCGAGAGGAAGATAAGCTTGTACAATTTGGAATGATCAACATTGTAGGTCCCTCCAACAAAGCCTTAGTTTCCCAACAGAAATATAAACCCAAGTATCCCAAGAAGCAACATCCTCGCTACAACAACAAACAACATAAATGTCCCAAACATGCTCACACAACTTCAGCTCCTACTGGTGACAAAGGAGAAAACTATAAAAGTTAGAATACTAATAGACATTGCAACTTTTGTGATAAAGATTGTCATGATGAGTCCAAATGTTTCAAGAAGATGGCAACTTTAGACGTAGCAATGAATAAGCACAACATCAATATTGATTCTACTTCTTCTTCTCACGGACATGCACTTTCTGCTTCTGGTTTCTCCTTCAATTCAAATTCTACTACTACTTCTTCTGATGATGAGTGGCTTATTGATTCAGGAGCATCTTATCATATGGCTAAGGATAAAGCCATATTTTCCACTCTAAATGAATGTAACCCCAAGAAAATATTTGTTGGTGATGATAGATCTCTTAGTGTGGTAGGATCTAGAATAGTTCAAGTAGATAATGGTCATTTCAATGATGTATTATGTGTTCCAAGTATTTCTTGTAATCTTCTATTAGTCTATCAAATCACTCATTAAGGTGAAGGTAAAAACGTCGAGTTTTCACCTCACCAAGTTGTAATCAAGGATCTAAAAGATCCTAAGCATCTTCTTGCAAATGGAATTTCTGATGATATTACCAGGTTGTACAAGTTTGACAAATTTGGGTCATCAAGTTTTTCATCAGTTTTTGTTGGTCATAGCGATGACTTGAGAAAAATTTGGCATGAGCGGTTTGGTCATCTAAACTATCGCTCATTGCAACAACTACGTAATCAACAAATGGTGACTGGTCTTCCTCTTGTTTCATGCAGAGATGGTGTTTTTGCCGGTTGCGTTCTCGACAAACATCATCAGGACAGTTTTGACAAACATGCCTCTTGGCATGCCTTGGGTCCTTTGCATCTTGTTCACAGTGATTTTTGTAGTCCACTTTCTTCTCCTTATTTTTCTGGGTGCAAGTGTTTCTTAACTTTCATTGATGACTTTTCCAGACATACTTGGGTTTACTTATTAAAACTCAAGAGTGAAGTTTTTGACAATTTTTTGGCCTACAAGGCCCTTGTAGAAAAGCAATCTGGACATCAAATTCAAAGCTTAAGAATAGATAATGGGGGCGAACATGTGAAAAATAATTTTACAAGCTACTACACTATACAGGGAATCCAAATGCAACACATTGTTCCATATACGCCACAACAAAATGGTGTTGCTGAGACAAAAAACCACACATTAAAAGAAATGGCTAATTGTATGATCCAATCTAAAGGATTAAGTCTAAAGTAATAGGCGGAGGACATCAACTGTGAAAATTACATAGTAAATTGCAGTCCCACAAAGGCTCTTAAAAATATAACACCAAAATATGCTTGGACTAAAATTAAACCAGAATGTAAGTCACTTCCGTGTATTTGACAATATAGCATGTGATCCGGATTATTTTCGGCATGAAATGAGAGTGAAGATATAATAAAGAAATGTAAAGAGATATTGAAGATATTCAATAATATAACAGAAATGTATCATAGATGCAACCATAAACACAGATATACAGTAATACACGATTTCTATTAATCAGAGAAATGTACAGAGACTGTAAAAATATAGAGTGAAAGACTTGTTAGAATGGTGGAAGCTTATCTCTGAGAAGAGATGTGATGGCTACTCGCATTTGAAAAAAGATGATTACAATGAGGCTCTGGAGGCATTTTTACAATAAAAGGGAATGCCAAAAGTCCTAGACATCCAGAAACCTAACCCTAGGAGATGAAGCGCCAAAAGTCATGTGGGCCCCGTTTGGGTAAGTGAGTACATCAACTTCCCGGGGTCGTAACTTTTGCATACGATCTTTGTTTTAGGCGTGTGATAGCTCGTTAGAAAGGTACTGTTGAGGAGATTCATTTTGGGGGCTCAATAATTCCTTCAACTATCATTGAGAACCTCGATCTCGAAAAACCTTCATTTGGACCCTCAAAATGGCCCTGGAAGTAAAAACTTGCTAAAAATAGTAAATTGCCAAAATGGCCAGAAAACTGTTTTGAGCCATTTGGAAATGGTGGGTGGCCACCAATATCCACCTGGATCAATCCTCCCTCCTTAAGAAGTAATTGTCTCCATTGCATTGAGTTCCCAGGGGAGAGGGAAAAGCATTTGTTGAATCTGCATCTTGGTGAGTTGTTTGTCTTGCTGGAGACGTCGCGTTGCTTAGTTTGTGGAAATCTTTCACGAACCTGTTTCGGTTGAGGCTGCTCAACAAGTCGAGATACATGAGAGGATGATGTGCAGAAGGAATCTTTGCACTTTGCTACAACCTTATTGACCTGCTTATGTTGGATAGAAGTTTCTTGGGCTGAGGCTATAGTGGTTGTAGTATCCTTTTGTTCCCCTTTTGAACAGATTATGGAGAAGATGAATTTTGTAGTGTGAGATACTACCTTGCAGCATTGTTTAGGTGGGGCAGTAGTTGGAACTACCTCTAGTATCCTGTAGAGATGACCCCCCAGATTAATAATGACACTACGAGGTCGAGACTCATAGATAGCATGGCGTTTCCACATATATGGCTGGCTCAAGAGAACATCACAGACATCCAGTGGGGAAAAATCACATAATACCTCATCCTTGAAGGGTTGGATGCCATATGACAATCGACACTGCTGGCTGACACAAAGATATCGTCCTTGGCGAAGCCACCCGATGTTGTATGGTTGCGAGTGTGGTGTTGTCGACAATCCCAACTATTTGACGACCTCTGCTGATATGAGGTTCTTCTGGCTTCCACTATCAACAATAAAATGCAGTGGGGTCCCCTTCACCCACATCTGTGAATGAAAAAGGTGCTCCCCCTCTTCTGGATCTGTTGGTTCTTCTAGTTGAATTGCTACAGTCGCGACAATAGCAGTGGGGTCTGCATCGATGATCTGTCTTTTACCAGTATTTTCATAATCAGATTCTGAATCAGGGTTCATCTCCTTGTCTTTGATATTGGCCACCAATGACTGTTTTGAGAGACATTCATCGATGTTGTGCCAGGAAATTTTGTGGAAATCACACCATTTTTTGGTGTCCTTCTTTGTCTTCCCGTGACCCTTTTATTCCTGTGGCTTGGACTGGTTTTCAGGAGACTGTTTGTTAGGGATATCTTTCTCATACTTTGGTTGTTGTAGATTTGCAGACCCAAACTCCCATTTGTTTTGGTGATTAAATTTCTTCTCGATCTTAACAACATATCAATAGGCAGAACCGAGTGATGCGATGTCCAGGAAATCCATTTCAGTTTGGATGTATCTGTGTAGAGCCCCACGGTATTTCAGAACCAAATGTCGTTCAGAGTCTTTGATACCCAGCTTGGTGCGAAAGGTATGGAAGCTATTGGTGAAATCTGAAACTGATTTGCCCCTCTCTTTCCGCAGTGTGGTCCATCTCATGTTATGCTCCTCATAGTTTCCAACAGGGTAATATTGTTCCTTTTCCGTATCCACAAAAAAATCCCAAGTAGGATCGACCCCATATATTCCAGAATCTTCTGTGGAACTCTGCTCCCACTAATTTTCCCACCAATGTTTGACATGGGGGAGAGCCTTAAGGAGTGCGAAGGTGATCTTTTCCTTTTCTGAAAAATTATGAACAGAGAAATAACCTTCTAGCAAATTTAACCATTTATTTAGGGAATCTGCATCTATTTGACCTTCAAATATGGGAATATCAAAATTAACCTGTACCTTGAAGGGTGAGGTTCCACCAAAGTGGTTGCTTGATGAAGATGCACCTCATGCTATCGGTAGGCGTTGAAGGATGTGGGAAAAATTCTCCATCATTTCGTCCCTCTGTCGCGTGAGAGCTTGCTTAGGCAACAGGCTGATAGGATCATTTGATCCATCATTTTTCTTTTCTTCCGCCATTGAGGGTTTCTTGGGTGTGTGAGAGTGATTGTCCTCAAGAGAGACAAGATCAATACCCAACTTTTTATACTCAGACCTCATCGAGAACATGCACTGAAAAAAAAATGATCAAGAGCAGCCTGCTCTGATACCACTGATCCATATTATTTTCGGCACGAAATGAGAGTGGAGATATAATAAAGAAATGTAAAGAGATATTGCATATATTCAATAATATAACAGAAATGTATCAGAGATGTAACCATAAACACAGATATACAGTAATACACGATTTCTATTAATCAGAGAAATGTACAGAGGCTGTAAAAATACAAAGTGGAAGACTCGCTATAATGGTGGCAGCTTATCTCTAAGAAGAGATGTGACGGCTACGCGCATTTGCAAGAAGATGATTATAATGAGGCTCTAGAGGCCTTTTTACAATAAACGAGAATGCCAAAATTCCTAGACATCCAAAAACCTAACCCTAGGAGATGAAGCGCCAAAATTCATGTGGGCCCCGTTTGGGTCAGTGAGTACATCAACTTCCCGGGGTCGTAGCTTTTGCATACGATCTCCATTTTAGGCATGTGATAGCTTGTTGGAAAGGTAATATCGAGAAGATTCATTTCGTGGGAAAAATTTGGGAAAAATTTTCCATCAGTAGACATTGAAGGATGTGGGAAAAATTCTCCATCATTTCATCCCTTTATCACATGAGAGCTTGCTCAGGCAACAGACTGATAGGATCGTTTGCTCCATCGTTTTTCTTTTCTTCTGCCATTGAGGGTTTCTTGGGTGTGAGAGAGATATTTTCCTCAAGAGAGACAAGATCGAGACCCAACTTGCTATACTCGGACCTCGTTGGGGACATGCACTGAAAAATGATCAAGAGCAGCCTGCTCTGATACCATTGATCCGGATTATTTTCGGCACGAAATGAGAGTGGAGATATAATAAAGAAATGCACAGAGACATCACGTATATTCAGTAATATAACAGAAATATATCAGAGATGCAACCATAAACATAGAGACACAGTAATACACGATTTCTATTAATGAACGAAATGTACAGAGTCTGTAAAAATACAGAGTGAAAGACTCGCCAGTATGGTGGCAGCTTATCTCTGAGAAGAGATGTGACGGCTACTCGCATTCACAAGAAGATGATTACAATGAGTCTTGGGAGGCCCTTTTACAATAGATGGGAATGCCAAAAGTCCTAGACATCCAAAAACCTAACCCTAGGAGATGAAGCGCCAAAAGTCATGTGGGACCCATTTGGGTAAGTGAGTACATCAACTTCCCGAGGTCGTAACTTTTGCATACGATCTTCATTTTAGGTGTGTGATAGCTCGTTGGAAAGGTATTGTAAAGGAGATTCATTTTTGGGGCTCAATAATGCCTTCATTTATCATTGAGAACCTCAATCTCGAAAAATCTTCATTTGGACCCTCAAAATGGCCCCGGAAGTTAAAACCTGCTAAAAATAGTAAATTGCCAAAATGGCTAGAAAACTATTTTGAGCCATTTGGAAATGGTGGGTGGCCACCAATATCCACCTGGATGAGTATGGGCTCAAATTCATGATGAGAAAAGGAAATCATTGCAGCCTAAAAGTGAGAAGTGTATATTGGTTGGTTATTCTGAATATGTCAAAGGTTACAGACTTCTTCAATCACATTGTAATGAAATTATTATTAGAAGAGATGTTAAATTTGATGAAAATCTCTTGGCCTGGGAGCCTAATTTGTCGATTGTTCCTTCTTCGTCCTGTGATCCATCTTCAACATTTGTGCCTTCTTATGATCTAGTTTCTTCTTCAGATGATGACAGTGAGGATGAAAATCCACCTCTGCCTGCTCACCCTCCTCTAGATGAGTCCTTTGATCCTGAACGAGCACCATCTCTACCACTTCCTAGATGGGTCCGTTCAACATGAGAAGCATTTGGTGATCTTATCGGTAATCCTTCAGATCAATGTCAGACACCTTCACAGTTCCAGTGAGCCTCTTCTCTTTTGTCTCAAGTTTCAGAAACTCATGATCCAGAGACATTTGCACAAGCTTCAGATCATCCAGATTGGGAATCAACAATAAATGAATAGTATCATTCCTTAATGGAAAATGATACTTGGGATCTTGTACCTCTTCCAAAAGGAAGAAAACTTGTTAGATACAAATGGGTCTACAAAACTAAGTATGCATCAGATGGAAGTGTTGAAAGACATAAGGCTCGATTAGTTGCTAAAGGATTTTCCCAAGTTGAAGGAATTGACTATAATGAAACCTTTTCCCCTGTAGCAAAAATTAATTCCATCCTCCTTGTTCTTTCCCTTGCTGCCTCACATAAATGGGAGGTCCATTAGATGGATGTTAAATCTGCCTTCTTGCATGGAGTTTTGCAAGAATAAATCTACATGGACCAACCTCCTGGCTATGTCCAGAATGACTCTATCCTTGTTTGTCACCTCAAGAAATCTCTTTATGGTCTCAAGCAAGCTCCCCGAGCTTGGTATGCCAAAATGGATATATTTTTTATTGCCATTGGATTCTCTAGATTCCATTTTGATCCTAATGTCTATACCAAGAAAGTAGGAATCCATCTCATAATCCTTGTCCTTTATGTTGATGACCTTATCCTTGCTGGTAGAGACTCAAAACTTTTAAACCATGTGAAAACCAACCTTAAGAAGAAATTTGAAATGACAGACTTAGGATTTTTGCGCTATTTCCTTGGCCTCCAAGTTTTGCAAACCAATGAAGGAATTTTTCTTTTCCAGTATAAGTATTCTTATGAACTTCTTTGTCGCTTTCACATGGATGATTGTAAACCAACCCCTTCTCCCTTCCAGTTTGGAGTCAAAATTTCTTCCACATGTACTTCTCTTGAAGTTGATTCCACCCTATATTGTTAGTTAGTTGGTAGCCTCTTATACTTGATTCATACCCATCCTGATCTTTCCTTTATTGTTGGTCTTGTTGCTTGATATATGAAAACACCCCATGAAATCCATTAAGAAGAAGCTAAAAGGATACTTCGCTATGTTCATGGTATAGTTCAGTTCGAGATAGATTATAGTTTATGGGGGACACCTTTATTGGTTGGTTTCACTAATTCAGATTGGGCCAATGACCCTGATCATCAGAAGTCTACTGCAGGTTATGTTTTCAGCCTTAGTTCAAAACATGTCACTTGGGCCTGTAATAAACAACAGGATATTGAACTTTCTTTAGCAGAAGCAGAGTACTGAGCATCAGTAAATGCAATCCAGGAGGCCTTTTGGCTTCGACAGATCCTTTCAGAGTTTGGATTCCAGCACCAGCATTCGACCAGCCTTTAGTGTGACAATGAGAGTGCCATCAAGCTCTCCAAAATCCTAGTTCAACATCAGCGTAGAAAACACATCGAGCTACACATGCACTTCATTAGAAAGATCATTCATGATCAAGTTATTGAAGTGTTATTTTTCCCCATGGAAGATCAAGTTGCAGACATTTTCAAAAATTCTCTTATAGAAGCAAAGTTTTCCAAACTTCGATCTATGTTAGGAGTTCAGGAAGTTGTCATTGAGGGGGGATAGGCTCTAGTGCCTCCTTCCTTCTCCTATTGTAGCACTATTGTAAATCCTTCAATCCTATCACAAGTTGTTCTTAAGGGGGCATGTTAGGATATTTAGACACTTAGGAGTTAGTAAGATCTACTTGGTCTTTTGTGTTGTTGGATAAAAGTGTGTTTTCTAGTGTGTTTCTTTAGTATGCATTAGTATGCATTTGTAGTTAGGAAATCCGATGGTCACAATATGTTCCCGACATAGAGTGATCTAACGGTTCATACTCTCCTCGATCTTAACGACCATTTATCAATGGCTTAACACCCAATTGGTCCATGATCTCTATTTAAAGAGCATGGAGGGTCATTTGTCAATGATTGATTGTGAGAAACTCTGTTGTAAAATCTCTCTGTAATCTTTTTTTTGCATTAATAAACTGCTACATGTGGTTGTGTTGGCTGGGGCCGTGGATTTTTCATCGTAGGAGTTTGACCACATGAAAAAATTAGTGTGTTGATATTTGATATGTTTATGTAAGTGGTTACTGAAGGTGTTCGACCTCTGTTGGAATAATTGTGTTGTCATACATCCTCTAGATCTATCATTCCATATTCACTTTGGGTCTTCGGGTCTTCAAGATTCGGCAATATCAATTCTCAAACTGAAACCCCACTAAAATTTTCCTAGAGCTTGTGATATGCTGACAGGTGTCCACTTACATATTAATGGCTCTCGGTTGTTCAGTCTTTAGGTGTTTTAACACTTCACCTTTTCTTTCCACTAGATCTCATGACCCGTCGACCCGTACCCTTCTGGATCTAACGGTCTAGATTCGCTCTGGCTCTCCATCTCTTCACACTTTGGGAATATCAAGTTTCAAACTTGCTTCCTCCTAAAATCATGATATTTGATGGCTCGGATTCACTTGATCGATCTGACGCTTGAGGTTCACTTCGGATGATCTCATGGCCCAGGACTGCTTCATAATAAGTTTGGATGATTGAACGAATGAGATTTCACTTCAGCTTTCTGGATCTTTGGGCTTCGGAAATATCAAGTCTCAAAACTTGATGAGTTCTCTCTCCTATGTGTGAGAGTCATTAAATATCATGAAACTTGTTCTTATCAGACGGTTGTTGATCCTTTGCGTTGTGATCTAATGACCACTGTCTCTCCTCCTCCTGATATTTTGATTTCTTCTGACTTAGAATATTTTCTAAGTCTTCAAATGTATTTACCTTTGAACCTCCTCTGATTCCATCTCTCGGACCTCGAGTACACTTATGAAAAGTGTTATCCCTCTTGAGCTTGGCCTTCATGAATTTTTTGACTTAAATCACACTCCTTGCGTTTTATGGTTTTTCAATAACTCAGATCCAAAGGATTTCTCTAAAATACATTCTTCTCTCCCCCATAGCGTTCTCCTTTTTCTTGATGCATACCTTGCAATAGGTTCTTACGCAAGGTTTGAGTTCTTGCAGACAACTGTGCACGCCTTGAAACAGTCACTTTTCACTCCTTGCAAAGGTGAAGTTTTGTTCTATCTCTTATGAGCTTCAGAACCGAAACAAATCCCGTCAACGCACTCCTTGCGTTTTGTGTGCTCACCTTGCACTGATTCAAAAGAAGAGAAACAATTGAAACTTATACTAACATTCACAGTTCGTAACTGAATTCATTCATTCATGAAAACACAATAACTAAGAATTGAAAACAATGTGCACACCATGCATTGGGTCAATTTTCCTATGTTATCTTCATTCAAAACTAAAAGTGGCTACAGCTATAATCAAAACAACATCTAAAATTCAGAAATCTCCTACTAACTTGCATCAGCCTCATTTGTGCATAAAAAACCTTTATTTATCTTTGAGGGTCCTTAGGGTTCCCCTCGACTACTTGTCTACTCCAAAGCCTGACCTAATGGCTACCTTACTTCAATCGCATTCCAGAGAAGGAGTGAAAACTCCCATTTCTCTTTCGATCGTTCAAGCATGCTTCAAAAGATTTCTCAGCGCTGAGTTCAGGCATGCTTCAAAATATTCGTCGTGACTGCCAGCAGAGAGATTCCAAAAAGATTCCCAGGCGTCGAGTGGTCCTACTCCACATGCTCTCTAACGATGCTCTTGCATCATAATCCCCTTGAAAAAAATTCATGGACTCATGTCCATCAGCTCCTGCACTGAATTTCCATGATTTTGGATATCAGCTTCATTTTCCCAACTGACATCTTCTATTGGGTGTCCCTTCCACTTGACTAGATATTCAAAATAGGTCTTCCTCCTGGTATTTTTTCCAATCCTCTAATCAATGATATTCTCCATCTCTGGTTTTTTTGCTATAGGCATTTGTTTCTCCCATTGAATCTTCTCTTGATATTTTGATCCCTCTATGTCTTCTTTCCTGTAAGGATATAGGTTTGAAACGTTGAATATGGGTGATATTCCCACATCATCTGGAAGCTCAATCTCATAGACATTTTCACCAAACTTCCTTAAGATATGACATGGCCCTATCTTCTTCTTCTTTAATTTGTTATACGTTTCCCTAGGGAACCTTTGTTTCTTGAGATGTGCTAGAAACTGATCTTTGACTTCAAGCTGAAGCTTTTTTGCGATGTTGATCAAGTCTATGCTTGTATTGTTGGCTAGAGATCTACCACTGTCCTCTGATATGGCTATGGAGCTTCTGCATTTCTGCAACAAAATCTTCTTCTCCAGCACTTTTGATCTCACTTTGTTCCAAGTCTCTCAACTCAGATACTCCCCTTGGTTGCATTCCATACAATATTTGGAATGGGCTCTTTCCAGTTCTCTTGTTTGGTGAGTCATTGTATGCAAATTCTCCTTATGGTAGAGTGTGATCCCACTGATTATGATTCTCAATCACTAGACTCCTCTATAAGTTTACCAAACTTGTGTTTACCACCTCAGTCTTCCCATCTGTATGAGAGTGATAAGTTGAGTTAAAGGACAAATCTGTCCCCAATTTCTTCCACAACGTTCACCAAAAGTGGTCAACAAATTTAGTGTCCCTGTCTGAGACAATGCTTTTGGGTAGTCCATGAAGTCTCACAACTTCCTTGAAAAATATATTTGCAACATGTGTCCCATCGCTGGTCTTCTAGCATGGGATAAAGTGTGCCATCTTTGAAAATCTATCCACCATGTAGGGGCTGAATAAATTTAACATCAAATAATTACATAATTGTAACAGTATTGATTTCAGAAAATTCACAAATTTCTTGTATATTGAGCAAAATAGTAAAATTTATCAAATTCCTTTAGTTGATCATATTCGCAGATAGATTTAACAACGAATATTAAAATTTTCTAACATAATAAAAAGAATTACAAAATTTTAAATACCTGGGTCTGATGCTAATAACCCTTTGTTTGTCTTCTTGCCTTCTTGACCACTGCTGCACTTTGTAAACACTGCCCAAAACCTAGTTCCACCCTGCCAACTAGGTAACATCCTAGCTCCAAGATATCATATGGATATCTTGGCCCCCGTGCCCAAAACCTCCAACAAACTGGTGCCTATACTGATCCAATCCCTCTCCAAAACTCAACTCCTGCCTGCAAATCCCAGAGCCCCCAAAAATCAATTTCCCCTCTCCTGTAGAATGATAATCCCTTCGTAAACCTTCTCCACCTCCATATCCTTCCTTCACCGCCTCGTGCATTTACTTCCTTACCTACCCCTTGTTAATGCCCCTTATCCTTTCCTTTAATATTTTATCCTCTCGTGATTAATATGTTATCCCTTTTCGTGTACGTAACCTTTTAATTTAAATAATATAACTTATTAATATATTAAATTTAATACTCATGTTATTAAATGTAATAGGTAGTTAATTAATTAATTAATTAATTAATCAAAATTATAACCTTTAATTAATTAATAACTACTTAATTAATATCATTAGATCAATCCTTGTTTAATTAATACCTTGTTAAGACAATTAATCCCCTAAATAAATTTTTACTTAATAAACCTTAAACATTTATTCAACTAGGGTTGTTACATACACCCACCCTTCAGGAAACTTTGTCCCGAAGTTACGGTATCTTATGGTACAAGGAAAATAAAAATGGTTCACACATTCATAACAAGTAACCGGCATTATCAGTAAATAAGTCAAGAAAGCTCATACATACTAGTGTATATGTACAAGAAATGCATGTGTAGCTAGTACATGCAAATCTCGTGCATGTACTAATAATCAAAACTGTCATCCTTTAGTAATTTATGTATGCATCCAATCCAGTAATTAAGACTAGTCTTTTATAAAAGACAACAAACCAATCAATTCTTTGATAAATCCTTTAATTACTATTATCCGGTTCAACAATGTTATTTTAAACAACTATGGTTTAGTTACGAAATTATGAATATTCATATATACATATTTTTTTTTATTTTTTTTTTTGAAGGGAAAACATTAAATTCCACCACAAGACAGATCTCCATACCATCTCAACTATCACTACTCATCCTTCCTCCCTAACCTACTTCCATCTCCATTCCTATCCTTCCTCTGCTAGACTATCTTGGAACGTCAACTATATTGACCTAACTCTAAATAGAACCTGTAAGCGGAAGTGTCACTATCTCGACCAAGCTTCCCTAGTAGGCATCTAACAGTCATCATCACATGTCTTGGGGAGCATGAACTAACACCGTCCTCCCATGACTTCAGGTTTCAGAGGATAGATGGTGGGAAATGCCTCCACCCCTCCTAACAAGACTAGGGTCCACACCCTACAATGGAGGATATACGGTGGGAAATGCCTCCACCCCTCCTAACAGGACTAGTGTCCACACCCTACAATGGAATATACAGTGGCACCGTGTTTCTAGAGGTTTTGTCATCGTTTATTCAGTTTTGGGCAATGTCATCACTTGAAATCATGCAATGGTCCACATATCATAGCAATGCATCCAAACCAATATAATTTCACATACAATATTCATACCATAATGTTTCATGGATAGTGGTCATAATATCCACTTTCATCATCTTTATCCTTTGGCTATTTCATAGCCCATAACCTGTAGATTAGTCTGTAACACAAACTCATACATTTCTATGCATTATCATCATGTAATTGCATACTAGCATCATTTCAATTTGGTATCCCTGTACCGATAAATTAACATCAAAGTTTTCTAGTTAGAAATAGATCTTATAATATCTCATAATTCAATTTGGACACCGATTCATAAGATTATCATTTACCCAAAATAGATTACATCATATCCAACATCATCTTAATAGCATTTAAACATTCATTAAATTCACATTCTCACAATATGTCGCACCATATACATCATCATCAATAACATTTAAACATTCGTAAAGTTTACATTCACGTAGTATATTGCATCATATACATCATCATCAATAACATTTAAACATTCGTAAAATTTACATTCACGTAGTAGATCGCATCATATACATCATCATCAATAACATTTTAACATTCATAAAAGTTCATAAATTTAAAGTTTAAGTGTATCACTTAATAGTTTCATTGTGTCTAGAAAATAAAGTATATAGGCCTCAGGTAATCCTGGTTGTCTAAGTCAAAAGGTGGTGTTACATAGACCCCACCTTCGAGAAACATGTTCTCGAGGTGGTCAAAATAGTGAGGGATAGTCTCACCGTAGTGTCTCGGTGTCTTCCTAAGTAGAAGATCATGGACTATACTTGTCCCATTGGACCTTAACTTGGTCTACCAGATGGTTCCTGAGCTGTTAGACTCTACGGTACAATATGCGTAACGGTTCTACCATGAGGGTTACCACGTCTGATACCTGTAATTCCTTCCAATTTAGTTTATGTGATTCATCAGCAACATAATGATGTAAAACAGATACATGAAATACATTATGAGTTTTATGCAAGTGGGGTGGCAGTACGAGACGATAGGCAATGGGTCCATTTTTCTTTTGGATGCTGAATGGTCCTATAAACCGATGTGACAACTTTGTCCCCTTCCTGAACCATAATGTGCTCTTATTAGGCCTGATACGAATGAAAACCTGGTCTCCCACTTCATAACTTCGGTCGGTCCTGTGTGCATTTACATAGCTTTTCTTCCTATCCTGTGCTTCCTTTAGTCTATACCTAATCTAAATCACCTGTTCCTCCATTTCTTGAATCAATTCTGGCCCAACTATTACTCGGTCTTATAGTCTATCTCAACTCAATGGCATTTTGCATGGCCTCCCATACAAAGCTTTGTAGGGTGGCATTCCGCTGGAGCTATGATAACTGTTATTGTAGGCAAACTCTACCAAAGGTAGGTACTTCTCCCACTGGGTTTGATTATCCATGAAGTACATCCTAAGCATGTCTTCCATAACTTGATTTACTCTCTCAGTATGCCCATCTGTTTCAGGATGATAAGTTGTGCTTAGGTTCAATTGAGTCCCCAACGCTGACTATAAACTTGTCCAAAACCTAGAAGTGAATCTGGAGTACCTATCTGAAATGATCTTCTTAGGTATCCCATGCAAACAGATAACCTCGCTTAAAAACATGCGTGCCACATCAAGGACATCATAAGTGTCTCTAAATGGAATAAAATGAGCACTCTTGGTTAACTTATCCACTATCACAAGAATGGAACTGTGTCTATGGGATGTGAGCGGCAACCCCACAACAAAATCCATAGAGATGACTTCCCATTTGGACATAGGAACATCATGTGGTTTTAGGAGGCCTACTGGGTGATGGTGGTCAGCTTTCACTTGTTGACTCTCAAAGCATTTGGTGACGAAATGGACTACATCGCACTTCATGCCTACCCAAAAGAAGAGCTTCCTCATATCTATGTACATCTTCTTCACACCCGGATGTGCACAATAAAGTGCTCTATGGGCTTCCTTCAGTATGATGCTTCAAATATCCCCATTCTCAGGGATGTACATCCTTCCTTGATATCTAAACAATCCATCCATTTCTAGACTATATCCTTCATACTTTGGGTCTAACTGCCTCCCACTTTGGAGGTTTGAAGTAACCTTTAAATATCAACTTTCTCCTAGAAGTTTTGTCAACACGTGTTCCCTCAGATTGACCTTTAAGGTTACCATGGAGAAAATATGTGGTCTCCTACTCAAGGCATTTGTGACCACATTTTCCTTTCCCTTGATGTACGATATACCAAAATCATACTCACTCATAAATTCACTCCATCGCCTTTTCCTGACATTTAGATCTCTTTGAGTGAAGAGATGCTTTAAACTTTGATGGTCCGTTTTGAGCTCAAAGTTTCGCCCCACATGATAGTGCCTCCAAATTTTCAGAGCTAGCATTACAACTGCCAACTCTAAATCATGAGTTGCATATAACTATTTGTTTTTCTTCAACGTCCTTGATGCATAGGCTATCACTCCTCCATCCTGCATCAACATGGCTCCCAAACCTTTCTTTGAGGCATCCATGCAGACCGTGAAGTCCTTTTCCATAGCCGACATTTGTAGAATTGGTGCACTAGTTAGTAACCTATTAAGTTCAATGAATGCACTATCACACTCTTTTGTCCATTCATACCTGACCCCTTACGCTGCAAGGTGGTGATGGGTTTCACTATTTTTAAGAATCCTTCTACAAATCTCTAGTAATAACTTGCTAGCCCCATGAAGCTTCTCACCTCATGGGCATTTTTCGACATTGGCCACTCCATAATGGCCTTTACCTTTTCTAGGTGCACAAAGATTCTTTCGCCGGAAATGATATGACCTAAATAGTGGATCTCTTTCTGGAAGAAGGAACACTTCGACATCTTCCCATATAATTTGTTCTCTCTAAGGCAAGACAACACTATTCACAAGTGTTCCTCGTGTTCTCTTTCATTCATAGAATAGATAAGGATGTCATCTGAAAAGACTTGTACAAAACGGTCTAAGTACTTTCGGAATATGCTGTTCATGAGGCTCATGAATACTGCTGGAGCATTGGTCAATATGAAAGGTACTACAACAAACTTGTAATGTCCAAACCGAGTTTGAAAGGAAGTTTTTGGGATATCACCTTCCTTAATCCTTAACTGATGATACCCTGATTGCAAATGAATCTTTGAGAATACCGTTGCTCCTTTCATTTGATCGAAGAGGTCATCTATCCACGACATCGGGTACCTATTTTTCACTGTAGCATGGTTCAAGTCCCTGTAGTCTACACACAATCATAAGGATCCGTCCTTCTTCTTTACCAAAATTACCAGTGCACCCCAGGGTGAGACACTGGGCCTTATTAGCCCTAAGTCCGGTAACTCTTTCAACTACATTTGCAACTCACAATGTTTTGGAACTGTCTCCGATATGGAGTTTTGGAAATTGTTTTTGCACCAGGTTTTAGCTCAATAGTAAAATTAAGCTCCCTCTCAGGAGGTAACCCTGGTAACTCGTTTGGAAAAACATCCTGAAATTATGACAATACCGGGTACTGATCCAATGAAGGTCCCTTCCTTTCATTCACTGCTTCCACTACATAAATTCGACACCCTTGCCTCAAGCATTTCTTAACCTTCATAGTTGATATAAAGCGTAATGACACTTTTCTCTGTACACCCTGGATCTCTACTAGTCTTCCTTCATCATCGACACAAAGCACCCTCTTTGTGAAACAATCTACCAAAGCTCGATGAGCTACTAACCAATCCATTCCAATGATTAGGTCATATGCTCCGAGAGTGGTGATGTATACCTTCAACCTGGTAGTACACACTCCCAGGTCTACTATACAATTATCAACACTAGGTCCTACCGCTTGTTTTTCCCCTGAAGCCATCTCGACTTGTTTAAAGTCATCGTGCTCATAGCCTGCCAACCCACTCTTCTCTAATGTAAATGGTGAAATGAAACTATCTATCACACCAGAATCAAACAAAATCTTGACATTGATATGATTTAGCGTACCTGATGACTCCAACAATGTGGATTGATGTTCATCTTGGCAATTCTTAACCGTTGTGTAAATCTGGTGGTTGTTACTTGCTCTCCCCATCGATGCCTTTCCCTCTCTATGCATGAACCTCGATTGTAACTCTGGGTAGTCACGCTGGTAATGGGGTCCTCTGCACCCCTAACAGGTAACACAAGATTGAACCTATGCACTGTTATGTGTCTATCTTTGAAATGAGTTCCTTCCTCTACAACCCCTACCCCTACTAGTTGTTCCCTGAGATGGTCGTGGACCTCTCTACACCATTGGTGATGAACAAGATGTTGCACTCATTGCCATTGAAATCCCTGTAGCTACTGTCCTTGGCGCGACCATGTTACCATATGGCGGTGGCCTTGGGCCCCCTCCCCTAGGAAATGTCCTCGGGGCCTTCCCTATGAATCCCGGGCAATGCAGAAATGTCAGTCTTCTACCCCCAACCAAGTTCATATGTTCTTCCGCATAACACGCATTTTCCACCGCTTCTTCTACTGAAGACGGTTTCCACATCCGCACTATAGCTCTTATCTTAGGTTTTAATCCATAGATGAAGCACTATGCCTATCCTTGGTCATTATCCATATACGAAACATATTTGACCAGTTCCATAAACTTGATCTCATATTCTTCTACAATTTTGTTTCCCTGTACTAAGGAATGAAATGCCCCTACCTGTTGTTCCTCATAGTACGCTGGTAGACATTTCCTCCGGAACCTCTCCTCAAAAAGTTCCCAAGATATTTTGTCTGGAGTAAGGTGCAGTTGTCTTTCCAAGTTGCCCCACCAGTTCAAGGTGCTATCTCTTAACTGAAAAATGGCGATCTTTTCCTTTGAGTTGGATGCATAGTCCCTTAAGGAAAAACACCTTGTCATGCCTTCCAACCATGATTCCGCGCATTCACTGGCGTGACCCCTGGAAAACTCTGAAAGCTTTATCTTTTGCAATTCTCACATGATGTCTTCAGGTGGAGGTCCTCCCCCTGAATCCCTTGACGCTTCTGGATTACCTGTTCCAGACAGTGGGGGTTCCACTTCAGTCCCTGTCGATTGTCTCCCCTTTAAAGTCTCGTTAATGGCTTCCAATGAGCGCAGTATGAGCGATAGTTCAGGTGATGGTGGTGGTGGCACTGGCGGTGTTGGCGGTGCTTGTGACGACGCTCCCTTGCCTTGATTACCTCGAGTCCTGACCATCCTATATGATTTGACCTGCATCCACCAAAGTTGTCAGGGTGAGTTCCAGGATGTTTCAAATTGGTGCTAATCAACTAGAAATAGGGTTAGGCGTAAGTTTTCTTTACTTGTATGTAAACAGACATTACTCCATTAGGGGATTGGCTAGGTTAGGGTTAGGATTAAGCGTCTAAGATTGATTTCTTCGCCCCTACGAAAAGAAATATTGGTTCCCTTGCCCTGTAGATACGCTAGCCTTTCTCCATACTCGCCACTTCCTATGCTTACTCTCCTAGTGCATACGTCACCTCCTTCCCGCTAGTCCTAGTCTAAGCCCTTTTAACTTTTCTCTTACAACTTGATTAATGTGACTTCCGACCTTATGTTTATTAATTTATGCTGAAAGGCGTACACCTATTGACAATGGGCACAATTAATGGTCTTTTAATCTTATTTAACCTTAAACCATTATCTGATGGCTATGCATTGAAGATGCTGGCATATTCTTAGTCATCCTCCAAAATCAGTGGGTCAGATTTATTATTCATAACTTTCTTTCATTTATCAAGGCATCCGTTAACATGTTTACTTTTTAACATTTACCTAATCAGATAAAAAAAAATTGTTGTAAGGATATATAATTACCCCATTTAATGATTAAATAGGATTAAACCGTGACATCTAAATAATTATCCACAATTGCCAGCCACGTTTCGGCGTTCACCAACGCTATGTACCTTTCAGCGTTAGTGTTCTTCTTAAGACGCTTCACTTGGTGGGTGGTCTTGGGTATGACAATTAAAGTATTTATATGTGAAATTATTTGTCATACCACAATTAATAAATTTTTCTTAGCTCTATATTATTAAATTATTTAAATTAAAACCCATAATTATATATATATTTTTTAAATAATTTAAATTTGCACTAGGGTATTAATACCTTTAAATAAATTATGAAACTAAAATTTAATCAAAAAACAAAAACAAAAATTTAATTATTCAAAAGGTGTATTAATACATTTAAATAAACTATTAAACTAAACATTAATATAAAAAAATATAATGGCGAGAGTTTAATGTTCTTAATATATAATGAGAAACGAGGCATTATCTGGCAGCCTTTAAGGTCGGGCTTCTGGCATGAGGCCCATGTGCCCGGCCTCTGGCTCTCAGTACCAAACACCTAAGTTGTTCCTTAACCCTAACGCTGCCTCACTTCCGCCTCTTTCCTCTATCGTCTCTCACCTCTTTCCTCTGCTCTTGGCGTTGGTGTTGGTAATGCCCACCATCAATGTTGTTGAGCTTTTGGTAAGGGAATGGGATTGACATTGGCAGTGCACTAGAGTTTTCCATTTCTTTTCTCTGTTGCTAAATATCCTCGACAAATATTCAAAAGCACTGTGGTAAAGGCGTTAAACCCACATTAGGCATGCTTATTCCCAGCGGTTAAGAGGTACCCAATCACTCCACTCAGGCATTACAATTACAACCACGAGAAAGTTGGTGTGGGTGTGATTCCAGCATGGAAGAAGGGTCATGAAGAAGAAAGATATCTGGAGTGTTTCATGCCTCATGGGATGAAGAAGAAACAAAGCACACGTATTTTGATTCCTAGGCTTCGAGCTTTAGATTTGCATGGAAACCTCTCCGCCACGCCAAATTCGGTGAATTCAATTGCATTTCACAGGAATGACACCACTGTTAGACGAAAATTCATTATTTAAGCCTGTTTTTAACTGCAGTTTGATTCTTCGATGACTCCATGGTGTTCTTTACAACTTATAGGGAACGGAACAGGGAACATACATGCTGAAGAGGAAAAATTTAAGGTTTTTCCGAGTAGTCATACGTTCTCGATGCTTGGCCAGAGAAACAGACACAAGATTTTTGTTCTTTAGACATATCTTGCTTTGATTTGATGCATCCATGGTATTATTTACAACTTACATGGAACAAAACGAGATTTTGTCCTGCTCTTGCACATTAAATTTAGGGTTTGTTCGATTATTTAAACTCGTTCATGGTTTGATTCCATAAATAAATCAAAGAATTGTGTTTTATTGGTATATAATAGCAGCATTCGGAGACGAGAGGGCTCAAATTCTGCCTCCCGAGGAAGAAATATCGGTGTCTGAGAGGGGGACTCTACGTAAGGAACCTTCATTCTATGAAGAAATAAGGAATTGCCTCTGCCTCTCTCAGCCGTTTAAAGCTTTTCACTGTTTACCTTCAACAAAATTTAAGCTGCACAGGCGTTCCCGTACCAATGTCCATGCTATTGCAAGTGAGCAACGTCGTGAGGTCAAATCTTCTAACGATATTGTCGAGTCGCGGCTGAGGAGAAATTGAAAACAAAGAGGAGGCCATAGAGGAAGACAAAGAAAAAATCCCTCGAGCCCGCCCACCGCGACAGATTATATTTATGTTATATAACATCAAACGCCACTGAAAACATATGGTCTCTCCAATCTCAATTCATCTATACAATATAAAAAAAAAAGTTTCAGAAAAATATCTATATCATCATCAAGTTGGGCTTCAGCTGACGTCCATTAGACTATTGCAAGGTACATAAATTCATTGCTATTTTTTTTTTAAGATTAAATATTAGGGTAATGTGGAATCCAGCGGTTAGGGCTCTGCAGTATAGATCTTTTACTACTCCTGGGTTTGCTTCTTTCAATCTCATTTGAACTTTGTTGTTGCAAAATGTTGAAGAAGAGATTTCAGCACAACACTTTTCCATTTCCTGTATGCCAAACTGGAAATGAGGGAGAAAACTATCTTCCTAGATTCAAGTGCGCTGTAACAATGAATGGCGTAAAATATGATCCATCTCCGGGATTCAAACAAAAATTGACAGGGAAGATTTTTGGAACTCATGCAGCTGTTGAAGATTTGCTTAATCAAGGGAGCTTCTTACCTCTCCAGTTTGAAGTAAGTTTTAGTTCACTCGAATGAAAGTGCCTCTTTTACTTTGTTTCCTATTTCATTTAACTTTTCTCCCAATGTTGTTGCTATACCAAAAGTCCCAAAACAAGAATTCTATTCTATTTCTAGTCTGAAACGATTAAAATTTGTGATCCCTTTTTATTGATAAAATTTAGCATTTCAGGCACATTGTGCTCCAGTGACATCTGACTTGGTAGTAGATAGTTTTGTTTGCCACTTTGCTGAACCCTGGAAATGACTTCTTGTTTATAATATGATTTTCATTTCTATGTGAGTGTTAAGTGTCCCCTTCCCTGGATGAAAAATTTAAAGCATATGTAAATTCCACAGTCCTTGTTGAATTAGCCTCTTGTAATCAGTTCGGTCAAATGGCTAGTATGCGTCCCCAATAAGGCTGGAGCCTTTGTAAATCTGGCACAGAGTTTTCTCACTAATTCTTGAACTAACCATTGGACCTCATTAGCTTCTTTATGGTAAAATGGGTTGTTCTTGATCAATGATCATTGTCATTGTTAAGGCCTCTTTAGATATATTAGTGTAGCTACTCCATTGCATCTCTTTACCGCCATCGTGATTCGAATATTCTAGATGGTGATGTTGTGTGGAATGCACCTAAATTTGTTTATTGGAAAGATTGCTATAATTGTGAATATCTAGAAATGTTAACTAGTGTCTTCTCGGTTGTTTCTGGGTCTGTTGTGGGTGCCATGTTGAAAATATTTAATTCTTTGTCTTAGAGTTTTATTTTAAGAGAAAACTTTAATATTGCAAATTTTTGGAGGTAGAATCTGCCATGGCATGAACAGAGGAATTTAAGCTGAACTTAAACTCTGAGCATAAACAACTTATATAAACTTATAATAGATTAGGCATTTTCTATGATTTGTCAAAATTTTGCAACACGTTTTTTTTTTTCATTGTGATGGTGGAAATCCCACCTATGAGGAGAATATTACAATGATGCTCACTCCTTAGGCTAGTGGACTACAGAACTGGTTTTCCTAGCCATGTAACATTCACAGCTGGGAACTTGGCCCTTAAGGCCCCAAATTTATATTTACCCTAATACATTTATTTAGGTATTTACTATAACTAATAGGAGTATTTATTTAAATTTATGGGTGGGTAGGTAGGCCCTTGGTTCCAGATTTTGAACCAGGGATCTGATACCATGTGTAGGGGCCGAATAGATTTAAAATCAAATAATTACATAATTGTAACAGTATTGATTTTAGAAAATTCACAAATTTCTTCTATATTGAGAAAAATAGTAAAATTTATCAAATTCCTTTAATTGAGCATATTCGCATATAGATTTAACAACGAATATTAAAATTTTCTAACATAATAAAAACAATTACAAAATTTTTAATGCCTGGGTCTGATGCTAATAACCCTCTGTTTGTCCGCTTGTCTTCTTGACCGCTGTTGCACTTTGTAAACACTGCCCAAAACCTAGTTCCACCCTGCCAACTAGGTAACTTCCTAGCTCCAAGATATCATATGGATATCCTGGCCCCCGTTCCCAAAGCCTCCAGCAAACCGGTGCTTGTACTGATCCAATCCCTCTCCAAAACTCAACTCCTGCTTGCAAATCCCAAATCCCCCAAAAATCAATTTCCCCTCTCCCGTAGAATGGTAATCCCTTCGTAAACCTTCTCCGCCTCCATATCCTTCCTTCACAGCCTCATGCATTTACTTCCTTACCTACCCCTCGTTAATGCCCCTTATCCTTTCCTTTAATATTTTATCCTCTCGTGATTAATATGTTATCCCTTTCTGTGTACATAACCTTTTAATTTAAATAATATAACTTATTAATCTATTAAATTTAATACTCATGTTATTAAATGTAATAG
>ML779881.1:258037-284711 GCA_009831015.1 Picea engelmannii | reverse complement strand
TGAATTAAATGAGCATGGTGGAGTGTTATGTACATTTTGGAGAAAGTTATCAAATAAAATTTATTATCTAGCATGAGAATAAAGACTTTTTATTTTATTTATTGTTGTTTAATACAAGTCATTTATATTTAGTTTTATTTTAAAATTTTCCCAAAATATCTAGATAAGGGAGGTGGATGGATAATGATGAGGGGGTTGAGGAGACTTGGGGAAGTGTGTATGGAAACTTGATAAATAGGGAGAAGAAGAAGAGAGGAGGGGATGGAGAGGTTGGAGCATGATGAGAGGTTGTGACATTCTTGGAAGAGATGATTCTTGGGATAGTTTCCTTTGAGCATTTGTGCTTTGCTGTTCTTGGAGTCACGGGCATGGAGGGACAAGAAACCGAAAGGTTTCTTGGAGCTAGGAAGCCAGCTAGGCTCCTAGTTGGCAGGGAGGATTTCGTTTTTTCACTCTAGGCAAGCGGGAAAAGAATGCTTGGAAGCGCCCAGGACTACAGTATAACCGGTGAGCTTCGACAAGCTAAAGAGGAGGTATTTTTCAGTGATATTTTGTTATTGATGTTTGAGTATACTTATGTTTTAAGTTCTTAAATCTTAAAGTTAGACTACTACTTATTTCATCATGTTATTAAATTTATCATTGAGCAAATGTAGAATAATTGTGTAAATGAAAATGGAATTATGCTAAAATGAAGTTGTTATTGTGTATGTGTATGAATAAATTGTTAATTTCTTAGCATCCTGTGGATGGGTGCTACATTCTACAAACCGATTGGATAAAGGTGGTTCCACTCATATCCTTGATGGCATTGTGTTGACTGTTTGTCACACACATACTAAAACTTCAAGTTCTTTTATCTCTTATTCTATGCATGTTGTCTTTAAGAAAAACTTCTTCTATGATACCACTTGGTGCAGACCCCCTTCTCTCCTAAGGGTTGCATGACCTCCCAGTAAGGATCTTTTATTTCGGAGTTGAACAACTCCAAAAACTTGCTGGTCTCATTCTGTATTAGAAACAAGCTCTCTTGACTTCCTATGCAGACTTCATGATACCCGTGGCCTTCCCTTTTGCATTATGAGAAATCTCATAGTTGGAATTAGGACCTTTTCTCTCGTCCCCTCCTTAGATGTGACCTTGGGCGACGACCTCATGCCTACACGTGATTGTGGGCACACTCAAGAGTGGTTTTGTGTCAAACCTCTTTTTTCCCTGCAATTCACCGTGAGCCTCCACATGTCTTTTCCCTTAAATGGTGGTCTCGATTGCGGCCCACCCTCAACCTCGGAAAGGTCGAGCAGTTTCTTTCCCCAAAATGTGAGATGAATATCGATATCATGATATTGATGGTGATTTCAAATGGACGTCTGAGATCTGTTCCTTGCAATCAACAGTTCAGATCTCTCCCTTCAAAATTGACGACTGTGGTCAATTCAAAATTCTAGACTTCAGAATTCTCAAATATCAAACCTTTGTTTCCTTTGTATGTCAATCTTCTAGAGTCGACGATCTGCGGACACCTGTCCGCACAATCAATGGACCTACCTTCACTTTGGGTGTTTAAACCTTGAACTCAGATCAATGATCCTATGGACCTCCTCTCAATCAACGGTCGAGATGTCCTTCGGGTCTTCAAAATTCTAAGATCTCAATTCTAAAACTTCACCCTTTTCCAAATGGCTTTTATCCAAAGGGTGTGATCCACTGATGCATGTCCTCCTGATCTGAAAATCGACGATTACTTCAAGTCTTTACCCAGAGTACATGGATTTATGCCACATCTCTCTTAGATATGACGGCTACGAATTTGTTCAGGAATTTACCTAGAGTTCACGGATTCATGCCATGTCTCCTCTAGATCTGTTGGTCCAGATTCACTTCGAAGCTTCAGGTCTTCGAGATTTGAAAATATTAGTTCTCAAACTAAAACCCAACTACAATATTCCTGGAGCTCATGATCCACTGACAAGTGTCTAGTTACAGATCAATGTCTCTCAGCTCTTTTACTCTTCGGGCTCCGGGTGTTTCAACACTTCACCTTTCCCTTCCACTAGATCTCACAACCTGTTGACATGTACTCTTATGGAACTAATGGTCTATATTCTCTTCATCTCTTCAGCTCTTCACTCTTCAAGAATATCAAGTTTCAAACTTGCTTCCTCCTGAAATCATGATATTTGACGACTCATATTCACTTGATCGATTTGATGCCTGAGGTTCACTTCGAAAGATCTGACGGCTCAGGTCTCCTTTGAAAGATCGAATGATTGAGATTTCACTTTGGCTTTTCGGCTCTTCTGGCTTCGAAAATATCAAGTCTCAAACCTTGATGAGTTTTCACTCTTGTGTGTGCGAGGCATTAAAGCTCGTGAACCTTGTTCTGATCGACAACTATTGATCCTTCACACTGTTATCCAATGACCACTTTCACTCCTCCTCCTCAGATTCTGATTTATTCTGACTTAGAAAATTTTCTAAGTCTTCAAAGGTCTTTACCTTTGAACCTCCTCTGAGTCCCTCTCTCGGACCTCGAATACACTTCTGAAAAGTGATATCACTCCTAAGCTTGGCCTTCATGAAGATTTTGACTTCCCTTGCACTCCTTGCATTTCAGGGATTTTCAATAAATCAGATTAGAAGGATTTCTTGAAAATAAATTCTTCTCACCCCCTGGGCGTTCTCCTTTTTCTCAATGCACACCTTGCAATAGGTTCTTACACAAGATTTGAGTTCCTGCAGACGACTGTGCGTAGCTTGCAACAGTCACTTTGCACTCCTTACAAAGGGAAAGTTTTGTGTTATCTCTTTTGAGCTTTGAAACCAAAACAAATATCGTCAATGCACTCCTTGCATTATTTCTGCACACCTTTCATCGATTCAATAGAAGAGAAACAATTGAATCTTATACTAACATCCACAGTTTCATCTACTCATAACGAAATTCATTCATTCATGAAAAATAAATAAAAGAGAATTGAAAACAATTTCCACACCATGGATTGGGTCAATTTTCCTCTGTTATGTTCATTCAAAACTAAAAGTTCCTACAACTATAATCAAAACAACAACTAAAATTCAAAAATCTCCTACTAACTTCCAACAGCTTCATTTGGGTGTACAAAACCTCTATTTATCTTAGAGGTTCCTTAGGGTTCCTCCCGACTACTTATACTCCAAAACCTAACCTAACGGCTACCTTAGTTCAGTCACATTCCAGAGCAGAAGTGGAAACTCCCACTTCTCTCATGATCATTCAATCACGCTTCAAAATATTTCCTGGTGTTGAGTTCAGGCGTGCTTCAAAATATTTGTCGTGACTGTTAGCATTGAGATTCTGAAAATATTCTAAGGCACTAAGTGGTCCTACTCTGTGTGCTCACTAATGATTCTCCGACATCAAATGTTTTGTGTGATTTCGTTACTACAGGACTCTGAGTATTGTGTCTTACCTTGTCCTTCCACTCTACTTGATTGGAAGGTCAATAATTTTCTTGAAGTTCCTTATTGATCTAATGATTATCGTGATTTAGGGGCTTTGATACTTTGGAATATTACAACTCTAAAGTCATTCAATACCTCAGAGTTATACCTACTAAATGTTTTATGCCATCCTTTTACTCCTTGATCTAATGGTTGAGAAATGTTCTAAAGGGATCTTAGATAGACAGTATGCGTGATTTCTTAAATCCACTAATCCAAGATATTGTGGCTTACTTTTTCCTTCCACTATACTCGATTAGAAGGTCGATAATTCACCCGAACTTCCTCCTTGATCCAGCAGTTGTTGGTATTTTTGGGCTTCGATAGTCTAGGAATCCATAAATTTGTTTCCTACCTTGTCCTGATCTGTGTTCACCTCATTGTAAGTTTTTATTTAAATCATTGTAAGATTGGACATTTATATGTATTTATATATGCATACACACACACACACAAACACATCATATTCCCCTATATTCATTCCCTATTTACTAGATGTCACATATGTATAACATATACCTAAGGGTCCTAGAATATTTCTTTTACTAGAGCATGGATTTCTTATATTGAAGACTTCAGAAAATTTTCCATATTTATCATCATTATTGATTGTCTCCAAATATCATACATACATGTGTGGCCTAATTTATTATTTGTTTGCTACGGTGCCACTCATGTAGGTTAATATTCTAGAACACGTAATTCCAGACAACTCTAGTACATTAAATAAATTGTTGAAATAAGTGATTTAGAATTTTGAAATTAATCACTTATGTATTGATCTGACTATGTAGCCAAGCTAGAAATATATATAATATAACATACATATATGTAATGATAATATAGGAACAACTATAAGGACATATATCCAAGTGAATAGGGTTATCTTGTTTTTGTGGAATTTTGGTAGCTTAATACCACAAAATTATGTTATATACAATTTAACTCGTCATTGTATTTTTCTCTAGTTTTACAATAATTTTCCCATGATCTACTTTAGATGCTCATTTTCACTCAAAAAAACTAAGTTTATGCCTTTCTATAGGACTAAAAATATATTCATTTCATCCTTTAATGCATATATTTCGAAATACTTCCATGGTTTTACGATATTTAGGGACTATACTGCAGTTGCACAAAACTTTTCAGAGTCTAAATTTTATGGATTTATATAGAGTGTGTTCTAATTCCTTCTCTAATGATTTATAAATAATATGCATAATTTTGTATTTATGAGATTCATGAGTAATGAACGTAACTATTTTAACTTTTATAGTATACATCCATCTATATAAATCTGATTCTGTATCTAACATATAATTCAATAGTCCAACATGATTAAGAGCTGGTTAAATAAAACACATGTCTGTAATAGTCAAGCTAGAAAAAAATGGAAAAATCATGTTCTAACCAACCATAAATGAAAAACATACAAGATTACTTGTTTTGATAATCCCCGAGCCTGGCCATGACTCCATAAGGGAAAATTGAGCTCCATTTCTTAGCCATAGAACCTATGTAAACTTCATAAAATAATCATTTGCCTAACACAGAAGTTCTCACTAAAAAAATATTTTTCTCCATAAAATACTAAGAAATGTGCTTCCTCCCACATATGTTTTATTTATCCTTCTTATTTTCTTAGGACTTTTCTTCTATCCATTTCCCTCAGAAATTCACATATTTACAAATCCTTTATTTTTAGCAGTTGTAATTAACATAACTACACTTTTGACACTTGTAAAAATATTTTTTGAGTTAACTCAAACACGTTCCCCACTCATGGAGTCATATGAAGTTATTTTTAACCTGGTTGTTCCACTTGTTTCCAACATTAAATATATATAAAAAAAATTGTCTCATGCATTTGTCCATCAAAGAGGACAGTTGGGAAGTCAAACACTTTCTCAACAGTCACAAATATAGTCATTACATGTCTTAATAATATCAAATATGAATTTCAATAAATGGTAATATATTTTTCAAAGAAATAAGATTAAAACAAAAAAAAAAAAATCTTGAGGACGTCACATCCTCTCCCCTTTAAGTATAACATTGTACTCAGTGTTAGTCTTCCCTTAATTCATCACTCGGAACATAGTTGGATAATATTTCATTATTTCATCTTCCATCTCCCATGTATCCTCCTCAAGGATAAAGTGTTTCCATTACACTTTTACCTAGGTGATGGATCTATTCGGAAGTCTTGTTTCTTTCCTGTCCATAATGCATAGGGGTTCTTCTTGGAACTCACCTTCTAGTTCCACCTACACCATGTTCCAATCAATGATGTGATTAGGATAATGAATACATATTTTTAATAATGAAACATGAAAAACATTATGAAATTTTAAATTTGCAAGGAGTTCTATTTGGTACGCCATTGGTACGATTCTAGTTAAGACTTCAAATGGACCACAAAACATAAGTGCCAACTTGTAACAATTTCTTAGTTTTAATGAGCTTATTCTTTCTTTGACTTTAAGGTACACATGTTATCCAAATTTAAATTCTCAGTGTCTTGTTTTTTCATCGACATATCTTTTTTGTCGATCTTCCGTAACCTTTAAATTATGTTGCACCATTTTGACCATTTGTTCCATTTATTAGAACATTTCTGGTCCAACAATTATTCTGTCAACTAGACTACTGCAACTGATCAGATTTGTGCATTTCCTGCCATATAAAACTTTGAAGGGACTCATTTTTTCTAATGGTTGATCATCATTATTGTATGTAAATTATACTAAGTGTATATAATCTTCCCACTTAATTGGTTTGGTTATTACATACATTCATAACATATATTCAATATTATGATTTGTACATTATATTTTCCCATCAATTTGCAGATGATAAATTGTACTGAAATTCAACTTAGATTCTAGACCTGCAAACAATTCTTTCCAAAAAATTGAGGTAAATTTAACATCAATATCTAAAATCACCATTTTGGGAATCCCATGTAGTCTAAATATCCGTTTCATAAAAAAAATAGCGATATTAATTTCTTTGTAAGTAAATTTCACAGGTATGATGTGTGGAGACTTACTCAATTTATCAATTACTACCATGATTGATTTGTTTTGTATTTGAGTCTTAGGAAAACCTGTACTAAATTCCATTGAAATAATTTCCCATTTCCATTATAGTATAGGTAGAGGTTGTAATAGAATTGTTGGATGTTGATGTTCAACTTTTACCTGTTGACAATCTAATCATTTAGATAGATATTCAGTTGTCTTAAACTTCATATTAGGATAATAAAACTGTTTTCTTAGGGATGTTATCATTTCTTGATATCCTGGATGAATAAAATAGGGATTTTTATGCAACTCATTGAGGATTATCAACTTCTAATTGACATAATTTGGTATATAAAATATTTTGTTGAACCTTAATAGTCCATTCTTATTGATATTGAAATATATTTTATTCAAATTCCCTTCATTTTTCTGCAATTGATCTATTTCTTTTATGCATCTTGGATCAATTTGACTTGCAAATTTATTTTTTTCCTCAATATCACTTTCAATTTTGCAGATAATGACTTTATATAATTCATTAGTCCTTTGACTTTGTGAATCTACTACCTTATTCTCTTTTCCTTTCATGTGTTGTGCCTATAAATAGAACTCACTTAGAAATGACAACCACCTTTCTTGCCCTACATTGAGATATTGTTGACTAAATAGGTATTTGACACCGATGTTATCTGTTAGTAATAGAAATTTTCTTCCCTTTAAATAATTCCACCACTTTTTTAATGCATGAATTACCATTGATAATTCCAGATCATGAGCTACATAGTTTCTTTCATGTTCTTTTAATTTGCAAGTTTAGTAACAAATTGTGTGTCTGTCTTGTGACAACACTCCACTTAATCCTTATTTACTCGCATCTACACAAATTGTAAAATATTTATAAGGTTCAACCACTTTAAGGATTGGTGTTGTAGTTAGTAACCCATTTAATTTATCAAAACTGTCCTGACATTTTTTAGACCAAATAAATTTTGTTCCCTTTTTATGCAAAGATGTAATAAGATAGATGATCTTGGAAAATCCGTTGATAAACCTTCAGTAATAATCAGTGATTCCCATGAATGATCATATGTTTTCTACATCCTTAGGTATAGTCCATTCCATAATTGCTTTAATCTTTTTAGGGTCTACTACAATACTATATTTTGATATCACATGTCCCCTACTAGATACTATATCTTTCTTTGATAGAAATCACATTTATAGAACTTATCATATAACTTATGGTCTCTTAGAGACTGTAATACTATTTTCAAGTGTTTTTAAATTTCCTATTTAGACTTTGAATATATTAATATATCATCAAGAAATATTCGTACAAATTTATCCAAGTATTGGATGAATATATTGATTATCGTACACATAAAAGTTGTTGGTGCATTAGTAGGTCTAAGTGGGATTACTAGAAATTCTTAATGTCCATAATGTGTCCTAAAAGTTATTTTATTTATGTCTTCATCTTTGATTATGATTTGATGATAACTAGATATTAAGTCTAGTTTAGAAAATATTTTCTCTTGTCCAAACTGATCAAATAAATCATTAATCTCGAGTAGAGGGTACTTGTTTTTAATCGTCATTTTATTTAATTCATAATATTCAATACATAATCTTAGTGTTCCATTTTTTTTTTTGACAAATAATACTGGTGCTCCCCATGGAGAGACACTTTGTTTGATGTATCCTTTATCTAATAGTTCATGTAATTGAATTTTTAATTATGTTATCTTAGGGACACTCATCATGTAAGGAGCCTTTGAAACCAGTGCATATCCATGTAGTAGATCAATAGAGAAATATGTTTCTCCCCTTGGTGGTAATTTTGGTATTTCTTCCACAAATACATCCTCAAATCCTCAAAGAGACACAAATTCTTCTAAAATTTGATTTCTTTATTTCTCTACCAGATTTGTCACTTGGACAACATATATTTTTCATCCTTTACCAATGCACTTTTTGAATTGCATTGTTTATATTTGTCTAACAAATTTTTTTTTACTAATTCCTTGCACTATTATTGATATTTCATTTTCATCTTTGTATACAAATGATTTTTCATAACAATTCAATATAACTTTATGCTTTTATAACAATTCCATTCCCATAAGTATGTCATATGATCCCAAAGGTAGTACATTCAAGTTTATTTTTGTAACATCCCGCTCTTGTGCCCACTGAGCAAATTTGCTCTTAGAGGACACTTGCTTGAAAGTGATCCATATTATTATACTATTGGTCGTTTGATTATGATTATGAGATATTATGGATATGATGATATGTTATTTTGGTTCTCTTTACATAGACAGGTGCTATTGACTAGGTTCTCCTGAGTGTGTACAACTTTGGACATTGAGGATGCAAAGGCATCAATGAAACTCCTTGGACTCTGGATCGAGTCAGGGAGTGGACTATTGGGGTTTGATTTTTTTTTTATATGAAATATGCACATATGATTAGATGTTATGATGATTGATTATTACTACTGACACAATTCTTTGATGATGCAGGCTGATGATGGCTTGCCAACCAGAATCACATGTGGAGTAAAGGGGTCATGCACAACAAACAGAGACTTTGAGGGATAGGTGTGGGAGCAACCCTACCACAACCTACTAGCACTCCCACCATGGATTGAACTATAGGTTAATGATTACCTAGTTCAAGAAGAGCCACAATGTCATGAGGGTAACTGCAGCAGTTGCTCGCGATGACTCTAAGGGGCGCGTAATAAGGTAGAGGCCTTATTCTTTAGAGGCCTTTAGTCTCCCAATGAATGATGTGCCAAGCAAGATTTAAAAACATTTTTCCCTAACAAAAATGTCTCCCAGCCTAGTGAAATTACAACCTAGGTCTAATTCGAACATGTGGTAAAACAAAATTATAATAAATGAACATACAACAAGAAGGGGGGTAAGAAATTCAAATTTATTTATTAAGGTCAATATTTTAATGGATGATTAAAAATTTTTTAAAAAGGGGGGAAATGTTTGTTTTTATCTATTTTTGCCTATTTAATTTTAGTAAAAAAAACCAAAAAAGAGGGTAAATGGTTGTTTCATCCACACTTGCTAAATAAATTTTTAATTAAAGAAGAAAAAGGGTGAATGGTTGTTTTATCTACACTTTCCAAATTGATTTTAGTTAAAAAGGAAAAAGAGGGAAACTTAAAAGAAATAGGAAACTTAAAGAAAAAGGGGGAAACCTAAAGAAAAGGGGAAACATAAAGAAACAGATAAATGTCTAACCTAGTAAGGAATCTTGCCTTGGGAACTTGTTATTTTTGAACTCAACAAAGAATTAAGTAAGATGTAAGTCATTTAAGATTTGTAAGGGAATAGTGGGACACCAAGGAGAATTTTTAGGAATGCTTTTAGGTGGGTGAGGGAGTAGGAATAATTAAACAATTAATAAAATTAATTTTCTAGTGCAAGTAGGAGATGGGTGACATGTGTATGGGGGAGGTTTTTTCTAATTAAATTAATGAAAAAGAAATTTAATGGAAACTTGGGAAATAAATTACTTAAAAACTCTATAAAAACGATGGAGGAGGAGGAGGATGGATCTAATCTTTATGCGTAACATTACGCTGCTGAATTTTTTTTCTTGACTGAACTTCTCTTCTGGGAGTTGGGATACCCAACTCAGGTAATGAGTGGTAGCTCGACCTTGCGAGGTGAGATGGGTGCTAGCGGTTCAATGATATTGTCTGTATGACCCCTTTGTGTCTTGGGGGGCTTAGGGAATAAGAGTACCCTTAACATTGGATGGGAGGTATCGGTAAGGTCACATTGGTCAGCAAGTAGGAGCTGGATAGAGCACGCGTGCGGGACAATGACTCGGAGCTTTCACATTTGGCTATGATACACATGTGTGTATTTTTGAATGGTAGTTAATGTTGTTCCTGTGATTTCATTATTGTACTTCTATTGTGTAAAGATATGTTTTACTCAGCATTTTGTAATCAAAGAACTTAAATTCATCTCAGCCTGATGCTTGTTGTACCTTGTATTGATTTCTCATGGAGAAACCAACCTCTTATTGCAATGACTTATCTATGTTTGTTTTATCGATTATTACGAAGAAAATTGGGTTTTTATCTTCCATCCCTTATCCCTTTAGTCATTATTCCATGCCTGAGTAGTCGACCAAGAGCTGAATTGACGATCGTCACTTTGGTGTTTAAAGACCTATAGATTCAAATGCCATGTTTTCATGTGCATGGATGATGAGTGAAGGATACATTTTTTTCCCATTTATCTATCCCTTACTTATCTCATCATTTTTCTTTTCTAATTGATCTGTAATCCTTGCCCCTTCCTTGTGAATGAGTATCTCCACCTCCTTGAATGTATTTCTTTTCTTCCTTTTTTCTTCAAGGGATTAAATTAGTTTTTTGAGGGATTTGTTATATACGCCATTAGCTTAACTGAAAGAAGTAAACCGTCTAATAACTAGTTCTGAATGTATGAGGGTTTCCTAAATCTATATTTATAAAGATTTGTTTTGAGTCCATCTATTTCCAGTGTCGTTACTTCTTTGGACTTGTGAAGGGATTATAATTTAGAAATCCATTCGAGTCCTCGCTGCCCCCTTTTTTTAAAGTGGTTGTTGCATAAAAGCACTGTCATTCCATTTATTGTTGTGGGTGCCTGTTGTTCTTAGATCTTATAGGAAGTGGTGTTGTTCATCTAAATCACCTTGAATCCGATCTCTACATTTTTAATGTCACCTCTGCATTTTTTAATGCTCTCGACCCTTACAATGGTCTTTGCGTTTTATATCACCTCTGCATTTTTTTTAATGATATCTATGTTTGCATTGGTCTCTGTGTTTTATATCACCTCTAGTTTTTTTTTAATGATATCTACATTTTCCATGGTCGAGCTGCGTTTTATATCACCTACGCATTTTTTTTAATGATATCTGGATTTGCAATGGTCTCTACCTTTTATATAACCTTTGTGTTTTTTTAAATGATCTTTGTATTTGCAATGGTCTCTATGTTTTATATCACCTCTGTGTTTTTTTAACGATCTTTGTGTTGCAATGGTCTCTATGTTTTATATTACCTCTTCCATCAAGTTGTCTCTGTACTTTAAAAACATAGAAGAACCAACAAATTTAATTCATCTCTGCTTTAAACAGTCCCATCTCTGCATTTTAGTTATGGATATACTCATCTTCCTTGCTTGAATTTAACTGAGTGATTCCCTTAATTTTATTGATAGCCATTTTATTGTGAGAAATTTTTATGATGAGCGATTTTGTGATGAGCGATTGTTATATTTGATAGACTACATCTTGACATATCCTTCACACAATGATTTCATCCTTTTTCATATCAATTTCCTCTTTTTTTAATACACGATGTTTTCCCCAATTCACAATGAATTTAGTTTTTAGATAGTCAGGGTGGATTCCCCTTGATTACTCAGCGATGTCTACACAACAATTTCCATAAATGATTATTGATTGTTAGCATATCTTGTTGACAATCATTATTAATAGATAGAATTATTTTGTTAACAACAATATCTCCTTTGCACAATATATAATAAACAACTTCATTTATTGGGTATGATAGCGATCGTGCATACATGGATGGTTGCCAACAATTTCAATAGACATAGTAACCATTTTTAGGATAGCAAATTAAATGCCATCGATTTCTATTGATGAACTCCTTTATTGAGACATTGACTATAGTGTTATTCCTTGTCATTCCTTTATATTGCTAACTAGCGAATTATGTGACAATGACTTACACACTAGCTATATATATGATTAAGTCTTTATTTAGACAGAGAATTATAGTCTTATTCCTTGTCATTCCCTTTACATTGTTAATTATTTTTAGTGGATAGCGATTTAATATCATGGATAGCATTTTTAAATATTGATGATGGTAATGCTATTACACAACGATAATTATTCATCCAATAATTATGGTTACTTACCCAGTGATATCATTTCAATTATTAGTAGTTTATCAATAGAGTCATCCAGAGACTTGTTAATTTAGACAACAATGTCGAATATTTTATAAGCAACATAGATCACTTTTAAAATGTTAAGTAGTTCACTTATTTTAATCGACAGTATATATTTTCTAACAAGCGTATTTTGATTTTGTTAAGTGCCTATAATAGTTCACATTTATGATAGCCTTTATGAAAATCGTAACATGATAATAGTTTACTCCTTCGCACTTAGACATCTTTCTCAATAAATAATTGTTTATGGTTTTTTGGAGGAATCGTTTAATAGCTTGCAAAATTTAATTTGAGAGATGGCATGTTGTGTCTTGTCGACTTGTTGCTTGGGTGTGTGTGTATAGTCATCTTTCCAGTTAATTCAGTCTCTTAGCGCATTGGATTTAGCTTGGGTTAAGGATCTAGTTATGTTATGTTGCACCATGGTTACTATCACACCTATCACCGGGTGATGCCATGATTCCTGCTCAGGGGATCATCGTGTGCCCAGATGGATAGAGGTGAATGATAACCTTTCCGGAGTCTATGCTTCCTGATTGGCCGTTGATCATTGTATTTTATGTTGGCACTTAGTTTGTAATGCCTTCACACATTTGGTTTTGTGTGCCATAGAGGTTTCCAATTAGTGGTTATCAAAGAAGTTGTGTTGGGTTAGTTGATATTGTCCTTTATATTGTAGGTGTTGTCTTTCTTGTGTCACGCGGGTAGTCATTTTGATCTGTTTATTAATAACCATAGGTTTTGTCTAGTTGTCTGATGTGCTAGAGTTAGAATCATTGTTTACTGTTGCCTAATCTGCATGCACTGTGTTCATCATCAAGTTGCATTGATTAACCGTTGTCATTGTTTCCTTCCTGTCCTACTTAAAATATATATATATATAATTTTGTGTTGCATTGCATGTAGTTGTAACAATGGGGTCATTACATATGGTATTAGAGCGCGTTCGACCCATGACTTGGGATCACTATGACTTTCGTTGATTTTATTTTTGATTATAATGTTGCTAATTCATTTCATTTGTATTCGTGCAGGTAATCATGGTTAGAGGATGTCGCATAGGTTGATGACGGAGTGCTAGGGGAGGAGGTGAGACACCCCCATTATCATCCACACATGAGGGGTCTAACCTCCAGGGAGATGAATAGGTTGTCGGGAAGGAACATGTCTTTGGGTGATGTGGTTGGGGTTATGAGGTCCTTTTAGCAAATGAAGTAGGCAATGATCATCCGTTTGGACAGAGATGAGGCAAGGCTGATAGCACCCCCTGAGGGTCCACCGTGTGCTCTGGTCAGTGCTAGTAGCATTCAACGCGAACCTGAGAAGGTCAATTGTTTCGAGTTCTTTATTGCCCCAGATGGCACAACCATCGAGGCATGGTTGGAAAATATGGCGATGTTATTTGCACTTTGTGACTATACCTCCAACATGAAGGTACACATGGTGGTCTTTTAACTGAGGGGGAGCATTTTTCTATGGTGCAAGTCAATCCTGCCACAATTGAACATGATCATCGAAGATGTTTCATGGGAACTATTCGATGAACGGTTTTGAGAGAGGCACTTGTCTAAGGAATTCATTGAGAGTCAGTGCACTCATCAACAGACTCATTACCGAGGACCACTGCAGAAGCAACAACGTCAACCGCAGCAACACCATTTTAGGCCTATTCAATAGAACAAACCAGGATTCTAGGCCAGTGGGCCGTCAACTTCTACTTTGGGTACCAAGAGTATTGGACCGAAGAAAGGGTGTTGAACATGTGGGGAGCCACATTACCAGTACGACTACCAAGTGGAGAGGACTAGAGCATATGGATCAGCCGCACACACTACCGTGGGAGATTTGGGAAGGCCCATCAGATTCATGCAGCAGTGAATAAGCGTCAAGAAGAGAACCAATCAAATGTGCTCAATACATAAGGTACCATCGCTGACTAGACCCTTAGTATTTTGATAGATCATGTTTCTACTGAGAGTTTCATTTTTGGTTCAGTGCTAAAAAGGATTAAGGTAAAAGCCATCGAACATGATGATTTTAGCTTTCTATAAATGGATTATGGAGCCAAACAGAAGGTTGTGGTGCAATGCTAAAAAGGATTAAGGTAAAGGCCATCGAACATGATGATTTATTTTTTCTATAAATAGATTCTGTAGCGAAATAGAAGGTTGGAGGGAAGCTTATGGGTTGTATCCTTAATGTGGGAGTGTTTGTGACCAGGGAAAACATGTATGTCATGATCTTAGGATCTTATGATGTCATGATCGGTATGGACTCGTTGGAATCACATAAGGTTAAACTCAACTGTAAGATGAAACAATTGATCTTGGTGGATGATGAGGTACAAAGATGTGTGATTGTAGGTCAGAACTAGGGATTTTCCCTGAGGTTCATCTCTTCCTTGCAACTATGAAAGAGCATACAAAAGGGATGTAAGCTTTATGTGATCCTTGCATTAAACGAAAACAGAGTCAGGGAAGGTCTATAACACCTTTCGGTGGTGAGAGAGTTTGCAAACATCTTCCTGGAGGAGTTACCTGAGATGCCACATGGGAGGGAATTGGAATTTACCATAGACATAAAATCGGGGACTGAACCAATAGTGAGAATGCCTTATCATATGTCGACCCTGGAGTTACAAGAGTTGAAAATGCAACTGAAAGAGTTGTTGGACCTGGGACTTATACTTCTTAGTGTTTCACAATGGAGTGCACCTATTATTTTCATACTAAAGAAGGATGCATCATGGATACTCTACATTGACTATTGTCAATTGAACAAGGAAATGATTAAGAATCAATACCCATTCCCAAGGATTTATGATCTATTCTATCATATGAAACATGCAACAATGTTTTCAAAGATCGACTTGCGATCAGGGTATCACCAGCTATGGATCAAGGAGGATGACATCCCTAAGACCTATTTTAAGATGAGGTTTGGACATTACAGGCTTACTATTTTACCTTTTGGACTGACAAACACCCATGGGGTATTTATGATTTTGATGAACAGGGTGTTCCACGAATACTTGGACAAGTTTTTCCAAGTATTCATTGACAATACTTTCATTTACTTTCGAATGATGGAGGAGAATGATGAGAACTTGCGCTTGGTACTAAAGTGTCTACGAGAGAACAAATTGTATGGGAAATTGTCTAAATGATTGTTTTATCAATCAAATATTCACTACTTAGGGTATACCATCTCCAACAAAGGTATCGTCGTGGATCCAACAAAGTTCAAGACTATTATGGAATCGTGTATGCCGACAAATGTCCTGGAAGTGCGTAGCTTCATGGGATTAGAGAAATACTATAGATGGTTCGTCGAGGGCTTTTCGAAGATAACAAATCTGATTACGAAATTGCAAAAGAAGAACAACAAGTTTGTTTGGACTGAGAAATGAGTGGAGGAATTTGGGAGGCTCAAGGAGTTGTTGACAATGACATCGATACTGAAGCTCCCTGACATGGACTCGAACTTCTTGGTATGCACTGAAACATCCAAGGAAGGATTAGGTGGAGTCTTGATGCGAGACGGTTGAGTTATCACTTAAATCTTGAGAAAGTTGAGAAGGGATGAGTATAACTATGCAACGCATGATATGGATTTGTTAGCCATTGTTTATTCCTTGATAGTTTGGAGACACTACCTTATTGGATGGAAATTTGAACTAAAAATATGCCACTATGGACTACAACACATATTTACGCAAAGAAACTTGAACGCGTGAGAACGACGTTGGTCATAATTGCTTAGCAAGTATGATTTCGAGATTACTTACATAAAGGGAACAATGAACATAGTGGTTGATGCATTGAGTCAGAGACCATGTATATTTTTGATGATTCATCTTCAGATGAATCTACGTGAAAATATTCTAACTTTATAGTGCAATGATGACTCGTACAAAGAGGTCAAGGATTTTATCAGACATAACACAATGATGGTACCAAGATTTGAAGTATTTACATTTAACGACGATGGATTATTGAGATTTAAAAATTGAATTTACATACCACTGAACAACGAGTTGAGGAGTTTGAACCTAAATGAGGCTCACAAAGAAATGTACATGGCTCACCCGAGAGTCATGAAGATGAGGGCAGACCTTAAACCTTTATTCTTATGAAAAAGAATGAAGGCAGACATAGTCAACTACGTGTCTAGATGTCTATAATGTTAGTAGGTGAAGGTTGACCATAGATATCCAACAAGATTACTACAACCAGATGCTATTTTGGCATCGAAATGGGAGGTCATTTTGATGCATTTCGTTATTGGATTCCCATTGATGACAATGAGACACGACTCGGTTTTTGTGGTAGTCGAAACTCTAATGAAGAGTCCTCATTTTATTCTTGTACGTACGACATATCAGGAACATGACTTAGCTAGAGTTTTAATTAGTGAGATTGTGAGGCTTCATGGCGTGCCTAACAAGATTATATCTGATCAAGGATCAATGTTTACTAGATCATTTTGGACCAGTTTCAAAGAGGCCTTGTGTTACACATTATTTTGGTCACCCTGATGATGAATTTACAAGCATGCAATCAAGCCCTCAAAATCATATTTTTCCTGAGAAAAGTGGTTTCTTTCCTCCTATGCAAGACTACTTTTTAGAACGATGTCACAGGCTACCCATAGTGTACATTGCATAAATCAAAGATTTGCGCAGGTTACTCTATAGTTGGCCTGCAAGATTTCCACAAGCTCCTATATAGGTAGGGTGTGATGGAGTTTGAAAGACAAAAGAGGAAAGGGGTTCAAGAATTTTCTAAAAGGATAATCTTATCGAATGTGAGGTGGCGTCTGCATGGTTACAATCCTACTAACTTCTTTGATCTGGTGGGATCATCCTCATCCCTTTAACCACTTCAACTTCTCATATATAATAATGGGATTCTCATGGAAAAGGTTAAGCATAGTTAATAAATTTTGAGGAAAGGATTTATGGAAGAATAGGCTGGAGATTGTGTGAAGAATACTATTTCAGTTGATGTTTGAGGTTTGCATTCATCCATCAAGATTTTGAAGATCACCTTCATGCAAATTCTGGAACGAATATATGTGTGTGCTGGAATGAAGGACCACTAAAAGGGAACTTGTGACATCAAGGCATTTCAGTTGTATCTTCCACTTTTATTCAATATAATACAGTGCAATGTTTTTTTCCCATAAAATTATTCTCATTTCATTACATGACTCTTTGATCACATGTCTAAGTTTTCATTGAATCTATCAAAGTTGCTTTCACATTGGTTAGTTTGTGTCATTGCAAATTTGGTTTCACAAGAGCACTAGAGAGAATCAGGAACAACAAATATATAAGCAAGCGATCTCAAAGGTAAGTCATCAATTCCTTTTTTGACACTTAGATCAATGATTATAACTTAGGGGAAGTGTCGTGTCCTATCCTGTTTTTCTCTAGATCCAGGTGGATCTAGGGAGATTAGTTTATGTCTGCATTTACTGATTTATCCATTAACACCTTGGGAACCCAAATTATATTTAGTACTTTGTATCACCTCGAGACATATGGTTAGACCGAACGAACAAACCAAATTTTGGAAGAATTGGGAAGAATTCTTTCCACTAGTAGAATTCTCATATAACAAAATTCATCAAAGCACCATTAAGATGGTGCCTTTAAAGTTTCTTTATGGGTGACCATGTTATATGCATTTGAGTTGGGATCGTCTTGAGGATAGGCTCCTGGTGGGGCCAGAAGCAAGCCATGAAATGGAAAATCAAATGAAAATAATAAGACAAAGAATCAAGGAAGTGCACGATCAACAGAAGAGTTATGCCGATGCGCATTGTGTTGACCATAGTTACAAAGTTGGAAATCCATTCTTATTGTGTGTGAAACTGCATAAGAGTTTGATCATGTTTGGAAAGGGTGCTAAACTCTGTCCTAGTTTCATGGGACCTTTCGATATTGTGGAAAAGAAGGGTCATGTGGCCTATCGACTAGCCTTAACTGATTCTTTCAGGCATATGCACGATGTTTTTCACGTATTTGTTTTGAGACATTATATTAGTGATCCTATACATGTTATTGACATGAGTTCCTTGCAGGTATTTTATGAGGGTTCTCTCATGGTCGAGCCAATCCACATCCTAGACCATTGTATTTAGAAACTATGGTGTTGAACAGTAGATCAGGTCAAGGTTCAGTGGGACAACTATAGTCTGCACTCAGCGACCTGGGAGGATGCATATGATATGCATCAATAGTTTCCATTTTTGTTCGATAAATAGAATTATGATACTGCGATACACTGTATCTCGACACTTATATACTGTGAAACTTCGGGACGAAATTTAGAAAAAGAGGGGGTGTATGTAACATCCCGCTCTTGTGCACACTGAGCAAACTTATTCTTTGAGGACACTTGCTTGCAAGTGATCCACATTAATATACTATTGGTCATTTGATTATGATTATGAGATATTATGGATATGCTGATATGTTATTTTTGTTTTCTTTACATAGACAGGTGCTATTGACTGGGTTCTCCTGAGTGTGTAGGAATTTCAACATTGAGGATGCAAAGGCATCAATGAAAGCCCTTAAACTCTAGATCGAGTCAGGGAGTGGAATATTGGGGTTTAATTGTTGTTGATATGACATATATACATATGATTAGATGTTATGATGATTTATTGTTATTGCTAACATGATTCGTTGATGATGCAAGTCGACGATAGATTTTCGACCAGAATCATATGTGGAGTAGTGGGGTCACACATGACAACTAGAGACTTTGAAGGAGAGGTGTGGGAGAAGCCTAGCCAAATCCTACTAGCTATCCCGTCCTGGTTTGAAATGTACGTTAACAATTACCTAGTTCGAGAAGACCCATGATGTCATGAGAGCGGACTGCGACAATTACTCATAATGATTCTAAGGGTTTCACAATAAGGTAGGGGCCTTATTCTTTAGAGGCCCTTAGTCTCCCACAAGATCACCTAATGAAGTATTGACTCCAGGAGTCTGATGTCTATCAAGTCATTCAAGAGGCGAGTGGCACCCTTGGAGCACGCAAGGCATCCTGAAGGTCACATCATGCAAGGAAAATAGAAAGAGGCGAGTGGCACCCTTGGAGCACCTAGTGCGTCCTCAAGGGCACATTGCGATTTTAACTGGTAAGTGAATAAACCTAAATGAAATTAAAATGAATCACGTGACAAGTAAGATTTAAAAACATTTTTACCTAATAAAAATGTCACCCATCCTAGTGAAATTATAACCTAGGTCTAATTAGAACATGTAGTAAAAAAAAAAATAATAAATAAACATGCAACAAGAAGGTGGGTAAGAAATTCAAATTTATTTATTAAAGTCAAGATTTTAATGGAGGATTAAAATTTTTAAAAAAGGGGGAAATGTTTGTTTTTATCTATTTTTGCTAATTTAATTTTAGTAAGTAAAAAAGAAAAAGAAAAAAAGAGGGTAACCAGTTGTTTCATTTACACTTGCTAAATACATTTTTAATTAAAGAAGAAAAGGGGTGAATGGTTGTTTTATCTACACTTGCTAAATTGATTTTAGTTAAAAAGGAAAAAGATGGAACCTTAAAAGAAATAGGAAACTTAAAGAAAAAGGGGGAAACCTAAAGAAAAGGGGAAACGTAAAGAAAAATCTGAATGTCTAACTTAGTAAGGAATCTTGCCTTGGGAACTTGATATTTTTTAACTCAACTAGGAATTAAGTAAGGCGTAAGTCATTGAAGATTTGTAAGGGAATATTGGGACACTAAGTAGAATTTTTAGGAATTCCTTTATGTGGGTGAGGGATATAGGAATAATTAAATAATTAATAAAATTAATTTTCTGGTGCAACTAGGGGATGGGTGACATGTGTACGGGGCAGGCTTTTTCTGATTAAAGTAATGAAAAATAAATTTAATGGGAATTTTGGAAACAAATAACTTAAAAAATCTATAAAAAGAATGGAGGAGGAGGAGGATGGATCTAATATTTATGTGTAACATTACGCTATTGAATTTTTTTTCTCGACTAAACTTCTCTTGTGGGAGTTGGGATACCCAGCTTGGGTAACAAGTGGTAGCTTGATCTTGCGAGATGAGATGGGTGCTACTGGCTCTTGGGTATTGTGTGTATCGCCCCTTTGCAGCTCGGGGGGCTTAGGGGAAAGAAGAGTACCCCTAGCATTAACTCGAATGTACTAGTGAGGTCATATCGATTGGCAAGTGAGAGATGGATGAATCGCATGCGTGGGACAATGACTCAGAGATTTCCCATTTGGATATGGTATGCATGCGTGTATTTTTGAATGGTAGTTAATATTTACCCTGTGCTTTCATTACTGTACTTCTATTGTGTAAATATATTTTTTACTCAACATTTTATAATCAAATAAATTAAAGTCATCCTAGCCAGATGCTCATTGTACCTTGTTTGATTTCTTGTGGAGAACCCAACCTCTTATTGCAATGACTTCTCTATGTTTGTTTTATCGATTATTATGAAGAAATTTTTGTTTTTATTTTCTGTCCCTTATCCCTTTCGTCATTAGTCCGTGCTTGAGCAGTCAGCCAGGAGTAGAATCGATGGTCTTCACTTCAATGTTTAAAGACCTATAGATTCAAATTCCCTGCTTTCTTTTGCATGGATGATGAGTGAAGGATAAATTTTGCACCCAGTTATCTATCCCTTACTTATCTCGGCTTTCTTATTTTATGATTGGTCTCTAATCCTTGTGCCTTCCTTGTGAACGAGTATCTTCGCCTCCTTGAATGCATTTCTTTTCTTCCCTTTTTCTTCAAGGGTTTAACTTATTTTTGGGGGGGGATTTATTGTATACACCATTATCTTAACTGAAAGAAGAAAATCATCTCATAACTAGTTTTGAATGTACAAGGGTTTCCTAAATCTCTATTTATAAATATTTCCTTTGATTCCATCTATTTCCAGTGTCGTTACTTCTCTAGACTTGTGGAGGCCTTATAATTTAGAAATCCAGCCGAGTCCTTGTTGCCCCTTTTTTTTAAAGTGGATATTGCATAAAATCACTGACATTCCAGTTATCGTTGGTTATACATATTGCGCTTAGATATTCTAGGGAGTGGTGTTGTTCATTTGAATCACCTTGAACCCGATCTCTATGTTTTTAATGTCACCTCTGCCTTTTTTAATGATCTTTGTGTTTGAAATGGTCTCTGTGTTTTATATCACCTCTACATTTTTTTTAATGATCTATGCATTTGCAATGGTGTCTGCGTTTTATATCACCTATGTGTTTCTTTTTTAATTATCTCTATGTTTGCAATGGTCTTTGCGTTTTATATCACCTCTGCATTTTATTTTAATGATATTTGCGTTTTCAATGGTCTCTGTGTTTTTTTAATGATATATGCATTTACAATGGTCTCTCCATTCTATATCACCTCTGTGGTTTTTTTAATGATATCTGCATTGCAATGGTCTCTGTGTTTTATATTACCTCTGGCATGAAGTTGTCTCCGTACTTTAACAACCCTGAAGAACCAACGAATTTAATTCATCTTTGATTTAAACAAACTCATCTCTGCATTTTAGTTATGGATATACTGAGCATCCTTCCCTGAATTTAACTTAACGATTCCCTTCATTTAATTGACAACCATTTAATTGTGAGAAATTTTTATGATGAGTGATTTTGTGATGAGCAATTGCTATATTTTATAGACAAGAACTTGATATATCCTTCACACAATGATTTCATCCTTTTTCACAACGATTTCCTCTTCTTTTTAATACACATCGTTTTCCCCAATTCACAATGATTTCAATTTTTACACAGTCAGGGTGCATTTGCCTTGATTACATAACAATGTCTACACATCTATTTCCATAAATGATTATTGATTGCTAGCATATCTTGTTGTCAATCATTATTAATAGATAGCATTATTTTGTTGACAATGATATTTCCTTTGCATAGTATATAATAAACAACGATCTTTCATTTACTGGGTAGGACAATGATCGTACATACATGGATCATTGGCATCAATTTCAATAGACACAGTAAACCTTTTTATGACAACAAATTACATGCTAGCAATTTATATTGACTAACTCCTCTATTGAGACAACAACTATAGTGTTATTCCTTTTTATTCCTTTATATTTCTAATTAGCAAATTATGTGACAACGACTTACATGCCAACTATATATATGATTAACTCTTTATTTAGATAGAGAATTATAGTGTTATTCCTTGTCATTCCCTTTACATTGTTAATTATTTTTAGTGCATAGCAATTTAATATCATGGACAACATTTTAAATATTGATGAAAGTAATGTTATTACACGATGATAATTATTCATCCAATAATTATGGTTACTTACGCAACATATCATTTTAATTATTAATAGTTTATCAATAGAGTCATCTAGAGACTTGTTAATTTAGACAACAATGTCGAATATTTTATAAGAAGTGTAGATCACTTTTAAAATGTTAAGTAGTTCACTTATTTTAATCGATAGTGTATATTTGCTGACAAACATATTTTGATTTTGTTAAGTGCCTATAATAGTTCACAATTATGATAACCTTTATGACAATAGTAGCATGATAATAGTTCACTCCTTCGCACTCAGACGTCTTTCTTAACAGATAATGGTTTATGGTTTGTTGGCGAAGTCGTTTAATAGCTTGCACAATTTAATTTGAGTGATGTCATCTTGTGTCTTGTCGACTTGTTTCATGGGTGTGTGGGTATAGTCTTCTTTCTAGTTAATTCAGTCTCTTAGCATGTTGGATTTATCTTAGGTTAAGGGTCCAGTTATGTTATGTTGTGTCATGGTTATTCTCACACCTATCATCAGAAGATGGCATGATTCATGATGAGGGGATCATCGCGTGCCCTGATGATAGAGGAAAATGATAACCTGGTCGGAGTTTGTGCTTCTCGATTGGGCATTGATCCTTATATTTGATGTTGGCACTTGGTTTGTAATGCCTTAATGCATTTGGTTTTGCGCATCCTAGAGGTTTCCAATTATTTTTCATCAAGGAAGTTGTGTCGATTTGGTTGATATTGTCCTTTATCTTGTAGGCATTTTCTTGCTTGTGTTGGGAAGGTAGTCGTTTTCATATGCCAATTAATCATAGTAGGTTTCGTCCAGTTTCCTGATGTGATAGTGTCAGATTCCTTGTTTACTTTTGCCTGATATGTGTCTATTTTGTTTGTTGTTAAGTTGTGTTATTTAACTGTTGTCATTGTTGCCTTCCTTTCCTACTTAAAACAAAAAAAAACAAAATATGCTTTTGTGTTGTGTTGCATGTAGTCGCAACAATGTGGTCATTACAAGTTTTGTATCCTAACAACTTATATTCATCCCACAATCAAGAATGATTTCTTATACCATTATTTTTTTGCATGTTGCTAATTTTACTAACCATGATTTAGTATGCTTTACTTTCTTCAACTTTTTTGAGTCTACCAAAGTTGGGGTAACATAACTTAAACTAGATCCTGGTTCAATTGAAATAGATACTTTGTTGTTATGAATTTTTCCTTCAATCTCCATAATAGTGTAGTGATGATCTTCTTTCCTAATATCCAAAGTTGCATTGATCTTATGAATAGTTTTTCCAATATCTCCAACTATTGAAGCTTTGTGTATATTATGAATAGTCTTGTTGGAAGTGTTTTGGTTGTGGAACCTAATTATCTTTCTGATTCAGAGGTCCTTGCTTTTAGCCATGTTTATACCCCATGAAGTATTTACACCCCAGATGTATGTATACTCTTCCACATGGGGGAGTGAAAAGGGGGGGTTACCCCCCTCTGCGTGGTCCGGGGGGGGCTATCCCCCCAGCTGGGGGGTCTGGGGGCAAGCAGGCCCCCAACGGGGGTTCGGGGGTGAAGCCCTCGAAGAAAAAATTGCCTTGTAAAAGTATATTGTAATTTCATTGTAAATATGGACCGTTCATTATAAGGTCACATATCTAACGATAGAGATTATGTTATGGTTTTTTGCCCTAGAAGGCAAGCCTCTTTTATGAGGGAAATGTATTGCGGTTATGTAGGTTGGCAAGTATTGTATTCTAAGAGAGGAGACTATGACAGAAAGAAGAGGAAGTTACAACAGGTTTTGTTGTAGGCTGTATCCCTTCATTTTGATAGATAATAATAAAGAAAGGACCTAGCAATTTCTCCGGTGGATGTAGCCCACACTGGGTGAACCACGTAAATCTATGTCTCTCTTGTATTGTGTATCTTCTGTGTTTTATTTCCATGCTTGTTTTATTTTATTGCTCTGCGGTCCTGTTTTTCTAACAACTGGTATCAGAGTGTAAGGTAACTCGCAGGAAAAGAGGGTTCCTAGTTCGAGTCGGAGCAATGTCAGAAGATAGAAAGTTTAGGGTCAAGAAATTTAACAGCCAAAACTGTCAGTTATGGAAGATGCAGATGGAAGATTATTTATATCAGAAGGATCTATTCCTACCATTGAGTGGAGTAGAAAAGAAGCCGGTGGCCATGAAGGATGAAGAATGGGAGATTCTCGACAGAAAGGCTCTAGGAACGATACGGCTGAGCCTGGCAGCATCATTGGATTTCAATATCTCGAAAGAAAAGACAATGAAGGGTTTGATGGACGTGTTGGCCAAATTGTATGAAAAACCCTCAGCGTCCAATAAGGTATTTCTAATGAAGAGATTATTTAATATGAAGATGTCGGAAGGTGGGTCTGTTGCAGATCATTTAAATGAATTTAATATGGTTACTAATCAACTAATTTCTATAAAAGTGGACTTTGATGATGAGGTTAGGGCTCTTCTGATCTTGTGCTCATTGCCAGAAAGCTGGAATGGCTTGGTCATGGCTGTAAGTATCTCTATCTCTGGTGCAAATACTTTAAAATTTGATGATGTTGTTGGTGTTATCCTTAGTGAGGAAATGCAATGGAAAAGCACAGGTGAGACATCAGGTAATGTGTTGAATATGGAAAACAGGAGAAGACAAAAGGATAGAGGAAATGGCTCAGGGAACCATGGGAATTCAAGGAAGGGTAGATCCAAATCCAGACTTGGAAATATAGAGTGTTGGAATTGTGGGAAGAAAGGACATCTGAAGAAATATTGCAGAGCTCCAAAGAAACAAAGAGATGGACAACATGAGAGAAATCAAGAAGAAAATGTAATAGGTGATGTGTTACAAGATGCTTTGATTATTTTTGTAGATAATATTTATGAGCCTTGGGTAGTATATTCAGGGGATTCATTTCATGCCACACCCCATAGGAAACATTTTCGAGATTATGTTCAAAGTGATTTTGGACAGGTTCAATTGGGTGATGATGCACCATGCAAAATTGTTGGAATGGGAAAGGTAAAAATAAAGCAAAGAAATGGAAACCAATGGTTGTTGAAAGAGGTAAGACATATTCTAGATTTAAGGAAAAATATGATTTCAACAAGGTAGTTGGAAAGTGAAGGTTTTATATCCATATTTACAGATAAGACGTGGAAGGTCATCAAAGGATCATTGGTGATAGCGAAAGAAGAGAAGGTAGGTACATTGTATTTATGTACTGGTAATACTGACTCTTATATATCTTTAGCTTCTATAGGAGTGGATACAACACTGTGGCATCATAGGCTGGGACACATGAGTGAGAACGATATGCAGATACTTCACAAAAGAAATTTGTTGCCAGATCTTAAACAAATTGATTTGGACTTCTGTGAGCATTGTGTTTATGGAAAACAAAAGAGAGTCAAATTTCTCAGAGTCAGAAAAGAAAAGAAGAGTGAAAGGTTAGAGCTTGTGCATATAGATGTATGGGGACCAGCTCAGGTATCATCTCTTGGTGGCTCTCATTATTATGTTACTTTTATTGATGATGGAACTAGAAAAACTTGGGTCTATTGCATTCGACAAAAATCTGATGTTTTTGATACTTTTAAGAAATGGAAAGATTTAGTTGAGAATGAGACAGGAAAAAGTTTGAAGTGTCTCAAATCAGATAATGGAGATGAATACTACAGCAAGGAGTTTGATGATTACTATTCATACCATGGGATTCGTAGAGAGAAGACAGTTCCACGAACACCACAAGAAAATGGTGTGTCAGAAAGGATGAACAGGACAATCATGGAGCGTGCAAGGAGTATGAGAT
>ML779881.1:199630-256953 GCA_009831015.1 Picea engelmannii | reverse complement strand
TTATCCAATTCATTTGCAATGAAGGATTTGGGTGTTGCAAAGAAAATCCTTGGTATGAGAATAACAAGAGACAGGAAAAATCACAAACTGACATTGTCTCAGGGTGAGTACATAGAGAAGGTGTTGGAGAGGTTTAGAATGCAGAATGAAAAACTAGTTAGTACACCTTTGTCCAGCCATTTTAAATTAACTAAGGAAATGTGTCCCAAGACACAAGAGGAGATAGAATACATGTCTAGGGTCCCGTATTCATCAATAGTTGGCAGCTTGATGTATGCAATGGTTTGCACAAGACCAGATATTGCACATGCAGTGGGAGTTGTGAGTAGGTATATGAACAATCCAGGTAAAAAACATTCAGAGGCAGTAAAGTGGATTCTCAGGTATTTGAGAGGTACTACTACACATGCATTGTGTTTTGGAGATTCAGACTCTTTTCTACAGGGATATGTTGATTCAGATATGGAAGGTGATAAAGATACCAGGAGGAGCACCATAGGGTATGTTTTTACTATAGGTGGAACAACAGTAAGTAGGATTTCGAAACTGCAAAAGGTTGTTGCACTTTCAACAATAGAGGCAAAGTATGTTGCTGCTACAGAGGCTAGTAAAGACATGATTTGGTTACAAAGGTTTATGGAGGAATTAGGAAAGAAGCAGGAGAACAACAGGTTGTACTATGACAGTCAGAGTGCCATTCACCTTGCAAACAACTCAACCTTCCATTCAAATACTAAGCATATACAGTTGAGGTACCACTTCATACGATCCACCTTGGAAGATGGACAATTGAAGCTGGAAAAGATACGCACTAGCCAGAATCCTGCAGACATGTTAACAAAGGGAGTAACCAGGGAGAAACTGAGTTCTTGCTCAGTTTTAGTTGGTCTTCAAGAATGAAGATGAAAATGATAAATTTTCCAGGTCCAATAAGGTTCAGAGTCTAGAATATACAACAACGGTGGACTTGTTGAGATCACTCTCCAAGTGGGAGATTGTTGGTTTTGGAGATTGATTATCTTCCTGATTCAGAGGTCCTTGCTTTTAGCCATGTTTATACCCCATGAAGTATTTACATCCCAAAAGTATGTACAGTCTTCCACGTGGGGGAGTGAAGAGGGGGGGTACACCCTCTGTGGGGTCCGGGGGGGGCTATCCCCCCGGCTAGGGGGTCTGGGGGCAAGAGGGCCGCCAGCGGGGGTTCGAGGGTGAAGCCCCCGAAGAAAAAATTTCCTTGTAAAAGTATATTGTAATTTCATTGTAAATCTAGACCGTTCATTATAAGGTCGCAGATCTAGTGATAGAGATTATGTTAGGGTTTTTTTCCCTAGAAAGCAACCCTTTTTTATGAGGCAAATGTATTGCGGTTATGTAGGTTTGCAAGTATTGTATTCTGAGAGAGGAGACTGTGAGAGAAAGAAGAGGAAGTTACAGCGGGTTTTTTTGTAGGTTGTATCCCTTCATTTTGCTAGATAATAATAAAGAAAGGACCTGGAAATTTCTTTGGTGGACCATGTAAATCTGTGTCTCTCTTGTATTGTGTATCTTATGTGTTTTATTTCTGCATTTGTTTTATTTTATTGCTCCATGGTCCTATTTTTCTAACAAAGTGTTCATGTAGGGATAGTTTCTCAACAAATGTTGTTCGTCACATCCCCAACATTTCAAGGTTTCTCTTGGATTTCCATTTATTTTCTTGAATCTTAGATTAACTCATTTGCTTCCTTTACTTATGGTCAGTTTTTGTAGGATTTATGTTCTTGATGTCCTTTAGGCATGTTTCAAAAAGGTGAAGGCTTGAAACCCTTTTCCCTTTGATTTAGCCTCTCTTTCTGATTTTTTCTCCATAGTTTTCTATTTCCAAAACATTTTTTGTATTGATCGTAGTAGATTCTTTCTTTTTGTAGTACTTCATTCACTATTTTTGGGTTATCAAAATTTATTGTGTACTTGTATGATTGAGGTAAACAACTTAGAAACCTTTCAAATTTCACCTTTTCATCTTTTATATAAGAAACAATTATCAACAATTCTAGAAACTTAGTGCTTACATCCTCCATGGACATATGTCCTAATTTTAGTTCATAGAACTTTTTGGTTTTTCTCTCATAATAAATTTCAAATAAGTATTGTTTCGTAAATTAGTTCTTAAAATCTACCCATTCCATATTCTTTTCATTTAGTCCTTTGGCTAGTTTTAAGTATTTCTTCCATATACTATTGTTACCTTTCAGATTTTAGATAGCCATCCTTACATTCATATTACTAGAGTAATTGTAAATATGAAAGTATTTCTTTATATCAAGTAACCAAGCTTCTACCTCTTCACCAGTTCTGGACTCACATTCAAATGTTGAATGTTTGATTTTCTTCAACTCTCCATCTAAATGGTCCATCTATTTTCTTTTCCTTAATGTAGATTACCTTTCTCCTATCATATATCTTTCGTTAAAAGGGTTGTTTTATTTTTATGTTCCATGGCTAGAATCCTTTGAGGATGTTTTACAAAATTCGTCATCTGCTTCATTATGTTTTGAGATCTTTTTTGTTTCTATTCTTCGTAACAATACCTCATTTATTTCATTTTGATATTCGTATGATTTATTTAGTTTTTTCATTATCAACCTTGAATATTTGTAATCTCACAATAAGGCTCCTCATCCTTTTCAATACCTAGGTTATTGAACTACTCTCACTACGATGTTTTTTGTTTATAGGAGGTTCATGATTACTAAAACCTTCAGTTCTTCCTCCTCCATTTTTTGCTGACATGGTTACACAAATTTTACACGGTCTGTTTGTAACAATGAAAATAATTTTCGTTGTTAGAAATTTTTTTTAACATAATATTTTATGGTTCTTCCCTTAGGACTAAGTATTCTAACCAACAACTCTCATACCATATGTAAAATACCCAAAATTACTAAATAAAAAAAAATGTTTAAGGTAATAAATCTTACTCTTATTGTCATCGTCAACACAAATTTGATAATTTTAAATAACCTTTTATCAAAAAACTTGACCACGACCATTACTTCGATAAAACTTGATCATGAAGTCCTCTAAGAATAAATTCATCTATTTATATTTATCTTGGAAACTGTCTATATACATAATATTCCTTCCCATTAAATTTTTCTATTTATATAGTATTCCAAATAGTTAAAAATCTGAACCTTTGTGTCTTTTGACAATGAACCATTGCACCTCTTCTTTTGATTTTAACAATAATACTGATAACAGTTTATTTAACTTAATGACTTCAAATCCTTTTTATTTTATCCCTTCATGTGAAAACAAGACATTTTAGAAGCTATGGAATGGTTGTGTTCCAATATTGTCAAATTATTCCATAGATCCTTTAAAGTGTTACATAAATCGAATTCTTCACAAACACTTTCTTCAACCTACTTTTTCCAAATGACTATGGGATCAAAACCATGGGCTTATCAACATATGTGTTTCTCTCATTACCTTTGTTTATACTTTATTATTTTACATAGGACCTTATTCAAATGTTTGTAGGATTATTTACTTCTAGACCCTTTGCACCCCTAATAAAATACTTTACCTTGTCATGTGACATGACACTAAAACCAAGTCCTCTAGACTTCAACATTTCGGCTATTTTTCCTTTTCAATCTTCCAACTCTCCTAGAGTATGACCTATTGAAGTGGTCATAAAGTGTAGGCAACCAGTGGCTGCTGGTTAACATTCCTTCTTAGTCTATCCTCCCACTTCTTTATTGAATGACCATGAAGGATATTACATGATCTTGATCTATGCCTCTCAGGATTTTTTTTCTTTTTTCTTCATTGTTTTTTTTATTTACACCTTTTAGAATACCTAGGTTTTACAGACTGAAGTGGTCATAAAATAATTTTGATTTCTTATTTTATGTTCAAAGTTCCCCCTGATGTTATCCTTCCACTCACTTAATCCAACAATTATGACTTAATCCAGTGTTGAGATGGATAGTTATTATTTATTCTAGGGCTTCGACACTCCAAGACTTTGGGATATTAAAATCTAAAGTTATTCAACTCCCCAAAGTTTTACATGTCAAAGTGCTTATGCCATCCTTCCACTTCTTGATATAATGGATGAAAAAAGTTCGAAAGGGTTATTAGATTGTTGATATGCATGATTTCATTACTCTGGGACATTGAGATATTCTATCTTACCATATCATTCTACCATCCTTGACCGAAAGGTCGATAATTCTCCCCAAGTTCCTCCTTGATCCAAAGGTTGTCGAGATTTCAAGGCTTCGACTCTCTTGAATATTACAACTTTAAAGTCACTCAACTCCCCATAGTTATACTTGTTGAATTGCTTACTCCATACTTCCATTGTTTGATCTAACGATTGATAAAAATTTTGAAGGGATATTATATCGATGGTCTGTGTGATTTCATTACTTTGGGACTCCAGGGTATTATGGCATACCCTGCCCTTCCACTATGCTCAATTAGAAGGTCAAGAATTCACCCAAATTTCCTCCATGATCTAATGGTTTTTGGGATTTTGGGGCTTGAACACTCTGGGACTATGGAAGTGTTTGGATTATCTTGTCATGATCCATGTTCGTGTCATTTTAAGTTGTTATTTTAATTCATTGAAAGACTAGACATTTATATATATATGTGTGTGTGTGTACACATACATCATATTCCCCTTTATTCCTGCTCTATTTACTGGATTTTGCATATATTTAACATATACCTAACGGTCCTAAATTATTTCTTTTACTAGAGCATGGATTTCTTATATTGAAGATTTAAGAAAAATTTAAATATTTCTAACCATTATAGATTGTCACCAAATCTCATATATACATGTGTGTCTTAATTGTTGATTTTATTTCTACGATGCTACTCCTGTAGGTTTAGATTCTATAACACAGAATTCTAGACAACTCTAGTACATTAAATTAATTATGGAAATAACTAATTTAGAATTTTGAAATTAATGACTTATGTATTGATCTGATTTTGTAGCCAAACCATAATTATATATATGATATAACATACATATATGTAATGATAAGATAGGAAAAACAAGAAGGAAATATAGCCAAGTGAACAAGGTTATCTTTTCTTATCGTATTTCTATAGCTTAATACCAGGAAAGGAAATTGTATATAGTTTAACTCATCATTATATTTTTCTATAGTTTTACAAGAATTCTCCCATTGTCTAGTTTAGATGCTTGTTTTTACTCAACATAACTAAGTTTATGCCTTTCTATAGGACTAACAATATATTAATTTTCTCTTTTAATGTATACATTTCGAGGTACATCCATGACCCTAAGCTATTTAGGGACTATAATACAATTGCAACAAAAAAAAATTAGAGATTAAATTTCATGGATTTATACAGAGTGTAATCCAATTCCATCTCTCATGATTTATCAATAACATGCATAATTTGGTATTTATGAGATTCATGAGTAATGGAAGTAAATATTTTAACTTCTTTAGTATACAGTCATCTATATTAATATGATTATGTATTTAAAATACAATTCAATAGTCCAACATGAGTAAGAGTTGGTTAAATAAAATACATACCGATAGTAGTCAAGATGGAAACAAATGGAACATCCACGTTCCACCCAACGACAGATGCATAACAACCAATATTACTTGTCCTTATCACCCCCTATCACGAACATGACTCCATAAGGGAAAATTAAGTTCCACTTCTTAGCCACAAAACCTCTGTACATTTCATAAAATAACCATTTTCCTAACACAAAAGTGCTCACAAAACAAATATAGTTGTCCACAACATATTGAGCATCATCTTGCCTCCCACATATGTTGTATTATCTTTTTTCTTTTCCTAGGACTTTTGTTCTATCCATTTCCCTCCTTGAAAATTCGTAACTTTACAAATCCCTGATTTATAGGGGATAATGGTGAAAAAAATCCACTTCTAAGACTTGTAAAAACCATCTTTGAGTTCACTCAGACATGTTCTCCCCTCATGGAATCATAATCATCTATTTTTAACTTGTCTATTCCACTTGTTTCCAACATTAAATATATGAAAAAATCATGTCTCATACATTTTTCCATCAAAGAGGAGATTTGGCAAGCCAAAGGCTTGCTCAACAGTCACAAATATAGCCATTGCATGTCTTAGTAATATCAAATACAAATTTCCATAAATGGAAATTTAATTTTCAAAGAAATAACATTAAAATAAAATGTTTTAATTCTTGACAGTTTATCTCAAGTAAAATAAAATAAATTAAAAATATCATTTACCTGAAAACTTCTTGTCATCCAATTTTATGATGATATAATGTCAGCATAAGTTTTTTCTAAAAAAAAAAAACTTTCTCAACATAAATAACCCAAAATTAAAATTATTTAATTGTTTTTAAATTAAGGAACTTTACACACATGTGGATTGAAGAACTTAAAAATGTGTCTAGAAGGATGAAATTTTAAACATTTTCCTTAAAGATGAATGATGTAAATAGGATATTTTTCATTTTCTCATCAAACTCAGGAAATACTGCACAATTACTTTGAATGAAACTTTCATGTAAAGAAATGTCATTTTTTTTTATTTTGTTAATAAGTAGATGTTTCACATAAATAATTTAAAACAAAGTAATCATATTGTTATAATCCTATTAGATTCTTTTGTAACAATAAAACAAAAAAATCATTTTAAATATTGTAATGTAGTATTTATTGTATTTTTATGAGAAATAGTAAACAAGAACATGACAAATTGATGATTCATCAAGCCAACATCCAAGCTCATTAAATTGAATGTCAAAATTCTTCTATTAGAAGAGAACAATTTGACACAATTAGAAAAATAAATTATTGGCCTTCATTAGTAGGCTACCTCGTTTTGACATGAAATCAATTGAATTAGTGAAGGGATCAATACACAAATTTGTCATGATAATAGTACGCCTTCTTCAAATTATAATGATGTACTAAAATTAAGAAGCAAAATATAGGGACCAAGAACCCCACATTAAACACTCTCATCACATACCACAAACATAACAATATGAGAGATTCTAGATTTAGAACAAGGTATTCAAATCAATGCGAAGATCATTCGATAAATGTAAGCATTGGTATGTGAATACATACACTGTGTAGGACATGTTTTTGAAGATACCATGTAGAAATTGGTTATTATTCTAACACATCTGTATGCATTTTTCATGTTAAGGAATGTTTTATGATAATAATTATAAGAGAATTTATTCATAGTATCATGTGTAGAAAGTGAAATCAATAAACATATTATACAAAACATGCTTTCATGGGACATGATCCTAGTGTGGTGGAATGGCTTTATTGAACCAGTTCATTCACAAGAATGAAGAGAAGAAATTTACAAAAATAGTGGTTGACATGCAAAACTTTGAATATGTTACTCATAGATGGAGGAAAAGTAGTGCAGCCGCACACCCCGCAGGGTCTCTGCACCTGACCTCCCAGTCAAAAGGATCATTCTGTCTAAATTCACTTGAGCCGAAGAAGCTCTTTTGATTCCCTAGGGGAATCCCTATTTAAATCCTGATCCACAGGTCCTTCTTCTCACTCACACAGTCCTTTGCACATGACCGTGATCTTCCCCGACTCAATTTTGGGTTTCAGGATTCTTTGATCCCCGATGTCAAGAGTTCTCTTTCCTCTTGAATGCCTGATCTCTGATTTACCGATGCAGCTCATTTTTTCCTTAGCCCCGTCTGGCTACGCTCTAGTCTAGATGACCAACTCTCATAGGACCGCAGTCTTATGTATTTCGAGAATTCGGGGTTTCGGATGTGGAAATGTATGGGACGTCTTGTCCTCATGATCCCTGATCCTCCAACTCTCGATATGATGTCAATTATCAACCCATTTCCGCCTTCAGTATGATTAATGATCGTGATCGTCTATTAAACCAACGATTCCAAATCTCCCTCGGGACTTTGGGGTTTCAAATGCTGAAATGCATTTTCCCTTGAGATTGTCGATCTCTCAAATCTTGATTCTCTAATATGATGACAACTGGCCACTAAATGGCACTTCCCTCCTTATCAGGATTTCGGACTTTGTAGTTCCAAAGTGCTCATGTATCTTGTCCTCAAGATTCGTGATCTGTCGAATCCCGATATGTCGATGGACGACTTTCATTTCAATAAATTTCCATAATGCTTTGATCGCTACCATGCATCCCCTCAAGATGGACGATCCTAATCACCTCTCGCAATTTTGTGACTTATGATGCTCCGGAAGTCTTTCCCTCAGAATTCGCGAAACACCGAACCCCAATGAGCTGATTTGACTTTTCTATCGGGGCTTTCCTCGATAATGTGGATCTACGCCACGTGTCCCTAACAGATGGATGGCTTTGATCCAATCTCGTGGTTTCGTGACTTGCGATACCTCGATGACGGAATCCTCTGTCAACTCAAAACCCCGGTAGCTGATATACCGATGGGTCGCCTGATCTTCGCCACGTGTCTCCACAAATAGATGGTCCAGATCATTCCCAGGACTTTCACCCTGGAAATTCCTGATCTTTCGTCTTTGAGACTCCCAATATGTTGATGGCTGAAGTCTTGATATCTCGATGCCTGTTTTGGGATTTTCACCCTCTAGTTCACAAAGCTTAAACCTCGTGCAACTCCTATCAAATATGACGACTGATGGGTGATTTGCTCAAGATCTGACAGTTCAGATCATCTCTTCTCCTGTGTGCTCTATGGACGTGAAATCAATGGTTTAGATCTCTTTTCCTTATCCAACGATCGATATTGCTCCTCCCGAGATTGCACACTTTCTTCCTGCACTTGGAAGAATTCCATGTTCCCAAAGGCCTCAACCTTTGTCTTCCTTTCCTTCTGCGAGCTCTCCAACTTTAAGGCTTGTTTGCGTTCTCCATGACGCTATTCCTCCTGAGATTTTCTCCTTAATCCCCAAGGGATTCTTTGACTTCTATGCCTCTACAGAGTCTTCATGCACACACAGTGCTATGTCTCCTGAGCTTCTCAAACGCTCAGACCCTTAAGGGATTTTATCCTTCTTTCTTCTCCCACAGGTGGATAATACTTGGATGCCCTCCTAGATATCCTCTACCTCAAGCAACTTCTTGCTGAGTCTGCAAGGTGTTCAACAACCCTGTGAAGATCCCTCGGTGGATTCTTCCTCTAAATTCCAGAACCCAAAAAGTTCTCTTTTCTTCTATCTACACACTTACTTAATTCCCTCCTGGCAGAGTATCTTTTCACAGAACATCCAACAGTTCTGTCCTCTGTGCACTCCTTGCACTTTCTCAATGCCCACTTGGCAGAGCTCCTCAGAATCCTTAGTGATTCTGGTCCTCCTTAAGAACTCATAGTAGAGTTCTTCTCAATGCACCACTGTGCATATGCTCAATGCCCACTTGGAAAATCTTCAAAAAACTCCTCAAAGATTCTGTCTGCAACTGTGTCTCTCATACACAGCCTTTCCTCCAAGGTCTTCAACAAACTTGAGATTTTCCCTGAGTTGTTGATTCCAGTTCTTGTACCGCAGTACGTCTTTGTCTGAACCCGCACTATTCAGAAGTGCTTCAGCGCACTGGTATTTAGAGACTGCAGTACTTTGTCACACCCTCATGGCATGAAACCTCAAATACCTTCACCTGAAATTAGACACACTCCTGCAAATGCATGATAATAGCATACATCTACAACATATAGAGAACACTCATAGACATCCACATAACACAGAAACATGCAGGAAAAACTGCTTCTGTTTATATTAAATGGAAAATGCATGTTTTTATAAGGTGTTCCTGAGCACGGCCTGTAACAAGTTCTCGGCTCCTTCTCTTCTTCTCTCTACTCACGAACTCTCACACAACTCACCCCCCTAAGAGATACAATCAATCTTTTTTTTACATGAGGGGGATCTTCGAGCTCTTCCCTCCAATCTACCTACCCTATTCAATTACATTGAATAGGATATCTAGTCCGCTATTCGGATCTAGATCTCAGCCTTACAAACATTAAAGGCTTATCTACCCTATGCTTGCACAAAGGCATGGCTCTATGGCTCAACAACCTAAGCAATTAAATTACATTCAATTCAAATTTCAAATGAGGCTGCGCCTCTCTCTTCAACGCGTGATTTGAATTCACTAACGTGGCTGGCTAGCTGATGTGGAGAGATGCTCCTGCATCAAAAAGAAAGAAAAAATATGTTATTGGTTAAATCACAATCTAATATATTTCTCTATTAGCATTTATTTTCTTTCAAGCGTCACTTAGAAATATAACTTATTCCAAGATCCCTTGTGGCACTAGGTATGAGTGTTTGTCTTCATCCAACAATTATTAGTAAAATTTGAACAATGTGTTTATCATTTACATGAAGTTTAATGATAGGATGAGTGGTTTAGAATATTTAGAGATATGTTTCTCCATATTAGTATACTTTTTAGGGGTTGATATTAGTATACTTTTATGGGTCGAATTTGTCGAGAACTACATTGTCAATACTATTATTTATATAATGTTTCCTTATATAAATGTTTCCTTAATGATCCATATTACATAAAGGCATGCTCTAGATAACAATGACGAAAAAATAGGTAATATTGAAGGAATGTCACTTTTTTGTAACTGATGATAGGGTCCATGACTTCCATTATGTATATTATTGGTTCCAATTATTCTATGATAAATTGAATCAAAATTATACATATCAAGTGACATTGTATTTCATCCAATGATTATTCTATTCGGTTAAAAAATACCAACATACTTAATGGTTATGCTCATTTTGAAATAAAATATAGAAGTCCACATATGTGGAACTATTTGGAGACTATCCACACAAAAGGAGAGCATAATCAATTAGGATCTTATGTGAAAAAAACCTAAGTAGGGAGGGCCTGATATTTTCTATAAATCCCCCAATTTGAGATGAAAAATCTATGGTTGAATGGTGTATTCGGTTAAGATGGATAGTTCACATGCATAATAATGCAACAACGTGTGTCAGACTCATGGTTTTTATTCATTTCAAAGTTCCAATAACCTTGTATTTGAAATATGCATAAGAAATTTTGCATGATTCCATTCCATGTAGTAATGATGAGTGAGATGGGTCTGAATTATCAATTTTCTTTGATACACCCAGTCATGTATCACAATATATTCATTAAATTGTAATTGTTAAATTAATCCCATTAGATATATTTTCTTGAGATGTGGTTAAGATGGATGGTTCACATGAATAATAATGCAAGAACGTGCCTGAGAAACATGGTTTTTATTCATTTCAAAGTTCCAATAACTTTGTATTTGAAATATGCATAAGAAATTTTTCATGATTCTATCCTATGTAGTAACGATGAATGAGATGGGTCTGAATTATTAATTTTCTTTGATACATCATGTCATGTATCACAATATATTCATTAAACATTAATTGTTTAATTAATTCCATTAGAGGAAGACATGTGGTTTATTTCAAAAAATTGTGATAATGTCTAGTACCTTGTACATCCTAGAGTGAATCTATTTACCTATTTATGCTCATTCTTTGGATATCAATGAACTTATCTTATTTTAACTTATTTATCATTGAAATTCAATGCATCTTTATTTATTTCAACAAGGTTAAGGACTACACATTATATTATTGTATGGATATATATCTATGCAGTATTTGCATCAAAATTTAATAAAAAGGGTGAAAATTATTGGTTAGCATGTTTTATATAGGTAAAAATAACCATAATTATATCCTTAAGAAATGATTAAGGAAACCACTTCATGGGTGGGTTGATAGTTGTTAAATAAAAACACATGAAATAAGAAAAAAATAAAATAAAGAATCATGGTTATGTGTTTAGGGATTAAAAATCAGGTTCAAGTGTATAACACTTTAAAATATTTAATCATTTTCTCTAGATTCGATCATTATATAATTTTTCATCTATTTCGGTACTTTTTGGGTTGAAAAATTGTAGGAATAGGTTTGCAAGGCCATTTTAATGGTAGGTCTCAAATTGGGAAATTTGGGTCAAAAAGCATTAAAAATATTTCAAATCCATTTTGAGTCATAAAATGACATTTTTTTTGTCAAAACCTGATTGGGAGGAAGATTTCAAACTATACACACTAATACCATTCCAATGGTGAATGAATAACTTCAATTGGAGTTCACATGTGAAATTTGTTCCTCCTTCAAGTTGACCTGCCATGTTCACAACCATGGTATGAGTAGATGAAAACCTGTCCCCCATTAAAAAAATCTGTGGGGATAGCCATGTTTGTATTTTCAAGAATATTCTATAAGTTCCAAGCCTTATCACTAATTGAGGGTTGAGGAAGTCAAAACCCTAACCCTAGATGACTATGATTCTATGTTAAATACGGGGTTTCTAGGAGAAGAAACAGTTCCATTATGTAACACTATACTTGTTTCATAGTTGAGCAAAGTATATGGGAGTGTTATTTTGATAACTGAACATAGGAGGGATAGATTTTGTAGCAACCATATTGGTCACAATGACAAAAGAAACACCATAGTGAGCACCTCTTTCTTTTTATTTCAATTTTCATAACCCTAAAAAAGAGAGTTGAGCAAAGACCTCACCTTCTATATGGGTTTTCTCCCATATTGGAATTCTCAATATATATATCGTGTTCATTTGTATGTGGATGGTGTGTTTTTTTTCTCATTACTTTCAATTTTGGTGATTTAGTTATTTCATAAATTCAATCAAATCTAGTAAGTAACTAATATGGGATCTAAGGAAATAAAATGAAAGACATAGGATTTCAGAATAGATTAAGATATGTTGTGATGAACTATTCAAGAGGAATATCTACAATAGATTACAAATCACCATTTATAGAAACCTCTAGTTATAAATGAATCAACATTGTTTTACTTCCATTGATCAAAGAAATATTTATCCAACACCTCACCATTGACATAACTCTTATGTCGATATTGCACTTCTTTAATCCTTTATCTTATCAACTACATTTGTTCTTCTATTTCTTGGATCACTTATGGTCCTACCAGGACCCTATCCTCAAGTCAATCCCAACTCAATGGCATCTAACATGGTCTCCTGTAAAGAAACTCAAATGGCTCCATCTTAATGGTACTTTGATAGTTTTTGTTGTACGCAAACTTTACTAGTTGCAAGAACTCTTCCCAATGCTTATGTTAATCCAGCACATACATACGCAATATATCTTACAAAATTTGGTTTGTTCTATCTATGTGTCCATCTATCTCAGGGTGATATGTTGTAATGAAGTTCAGTTGTGTCCCCAAGGCCTCTTGGAAACTGGTCCAAAAACGTCTTGTAAACACCGATCCTCTATTAGATATGATCATTTTAGGCACGCCATGTAATCTGAAAATCTCGCTAATAAAAACTCTAGCTATTTATAGTTCCTAGTACGTCATTCTCTTAGGAATAAAATGTGAACTCTTCATTAGAGTATCGACTACCACGAAAATTGAGTCATGCCTCCTTGCCGTCAGAAACAATCCAACAATAAATTCCATCGAAATGACCTCCCATTTTGATTATGGAATAGCGTGTGGCTATACTAATCCTGTCGGATGTCTATGCTCAGCCTTCACTTGTTGAGATTATAGACACCTCACCGTTTGTCCAATATTTTCCTTAACATGTTTATACCAGACATCGTCGCACTATATAGTTAGAATATTTTCTCAAATCTTTGTCTAAAGAGGTATCACCGAAAATATGCATGGTCTCCGACTTAACACATATGCCACTCAGTTTATTGTTCCTTTTATGTAAGAAATCTCAAAATCATATTCGCTAAGAAATTATGACCAACTCCTTTGTCACGCGTTCAACTCACTCTATGTAAATATGTGCTACAATCTACAATGGTCTATTTTTAGTTCAAATTTTCATCCAATCAGGTGGTCTCTCCACACTCTTAATGCATAAACAATGGGAAATAACTCCAAATCATGTGTTGCATAGTTCTCCTGATGCTTTCTCAATTTCCTTGAGATGTAAGTGATCACTCAACCATCTTGAATCAAGACTTCACCTAAACCTTCCTTGGATGCATCTGTGCATACCAAGAAATACTTTTCCATGTTAGGGACCTTTAGTATCAGCGTTTTCATCAATAACTCCTTCAGCCTTTGAAATTCCCCTGCACATTTCTTGGTCCATACAAACTTGACGAAGTGAGGTCGCACACGCATACCCCACAGGGTATCTGCACAAACCTTCCGCTCTCGGGATCGTTCAAAAATCCCCTTCTATTGAGCCAAAGAAGATCCTTGGATTCCCTCGGGAATCACTGTGAAAATATGACCCAGACCACAGGTCCTTCCCTTCCTCCACACGGTCTTCTGCACCGGACCGTGAACAAATTCCCCACAAGAATCTGAATATCAGGCTCTGGGGTTTCGTGCTTCCTGATGTCAAGAGTTCCTACACTCTCGATTTCTCAATCTTTGATGGGACAATTTGTCGATTCGCCACTTTTTCTCAGCCCCTCCTAGCTGTGTTGCTAGTCCACATGAACTTCCTTCATATGACCACAGTCATAGGTTCCTATCAGGGTTTCGGGCTTGGCTATGCCCAAATGCACTTGCCCTTTGGACTCGCGATTCTCCAAATCCCAACGTGCCCTTCACGCGTTAGCCCTCCTAGCTTATCTCTTGGTCCATGTGACCTCCACCCCGTGACTGTAGTCAAACCTCTTATCGGGGATACGGGGTTTCCAATGCCAAAATGCACTGGCTCATGGGATTCCTATCCCTCGAATCCCGATTCTCCAAAATGCTGACAGCTGGCTCCCACAATGGTGTTTCCCCCCCTTGTCAGGGTTTCGGGGTTCATGATTTCGAAATGCATGAACTCTTTGCTCCCAGGATCTTTGATATCCTGACACCTAATATGGGATGCCACCTATCCTCCTCGTTGACTCCTCTGTGGCCCCACACTATTCTCTTCCTGTCGAAGTGTCATGTTTCTCTATGTATTGACTCCAGTTGATAATATTCATGGGACTCATGAAAATCCAAATCCCAATTCTCTGATGAAGCCCTCTTGTTGAGATTTCCCCGATGGCGCTCGATTGATGGCACGCATCCTTCTCAAGCGGATGTTCTAGATTTACTCTCAGGGTTTCGAGATCTTTGATGTCTCGATTCTTTTGACCTCAGGAAATCTGATTTCCCGATAGCTAATGTACCAACAATTGCTCAATCTCCACCACGTGTCCTCTGCCAACGAATGGCTCTGATCTCATCGGGATTTTGAGACTTATGATGTCTCAGGTTTCTTGTCCTCAAGAATCCTGATTTCCCGATGAATGATATCCCGATGGCTATGCCTCATGCAACTCCTGTCCAATCTGATAGATGATGGGTATATGCTCCAGATCTGACGGCTCAGATCCTTTCTCCTATGCACCTACTCCGGAGGCTAAACTATGATCATCTCCTCCCGATCCAATGACTGACAGGATTTGTGTGAACATCCAATGGTCCACAATCTCCTAAGCTTACACCCTAAAAACACGGTCGTAACCTCCTCACTTCTCACCAAATATGACGGCTGACGGGATTTTTCTCCCAGATATGATGACTGTTATTTCTCCCCCTGAGTTTTTGTGCACTTTCTTCCAGACTTGGAAGAATTTCCATTTCTCAAAGGCCTCGAACTTTGCTTCTTTTCTCCTCAGTGAACTCATTCAACCTTGAGTCTCACCGCACACATAAAAGCACCAATTCCTACTGATCTTCTATCTTTGAATCCTTGGGGGATTTTTCAACTTCTGCACTCCTTGCAGAGTCTCCTCACACACTCACTAGTGCTTTCTCTTCCAAGGTTCTATGACCACTCATACCCCTTGAGGGATTTTTTCTTTCTTATCCCACAGATGGAGAATATAGTGCCTTCTTGGTTTCCTGCTCAAGCAACCTCTTGCTAAGTCTTTCTGGGTGTTCAGCAAACCAGTGAAGATCCCTCAGTGGATACTTCCTCTAGCTCCATAACTCAAGGAGTTCTCTTCTCTTCCCTGTGCCTATCTGCACAATGACTCAAATTCCCTCCTGGCAGAGCTTCCCTTTCACAAAACGTTCAGCAGTTATGTCTTATTCTCCTGTGCACCTATGCACTCGCTCGATGCCCACCTAGCAGAGCTTCACAAAATCCTCAATTATTCTGCTTTCTTCTTCCTGAACTTCTCAACAGAAGTCCTTCCTCTATGAACTCTTAGCACTAGCTTAATTCCCACCTGGCAGAGCTTCTCAAAATCCTCAGTGATTTTGTTCTCTTCTTCAAACTCTCAGCAGAGTTCTTCTAACTGCAACTTGTGCCTGTGCTCAATGCCCACTTGGTAGAGATTTACAGAAATTATAGCAAAGTTCTATCTACAACTGTGTCTCTCATACACAGCCTTGCCTCCTGAGGTGTTCAACAACCTCAAAGGTCTTCTCATGAGTTGATGATTTCAACTTCTGTGCCGCAGCATGTCTTTGTCTGAACCCGCAGTGTTTAGAAGTGCATCCCCTGTGCACAGCTATCAGAACCCGTAGTGTTCTATCACAACCTCCTAGTGTGAAGCCTCAAAGACCTTCAATCCTAAAATCAAAAACTCCTGCAAATGTCTAATAAACATACATTCACAGCATATAAAAGAACACACCAAGGCATCCACATAATACAAAAAATATGCAGGAAAAACTGCTTCTGATTATATTAAATAAAAATGCCTTTTTACAAAGGTGTTCCTGAGCTCTCTCTGGCTCTCCTCTTCTCAACTCTACATGCAGATCCTCACACAACTACAACTACTCCACTTCCCACAAAATGAGATCTAAAAAACTCTTTTACTTGAGGGGGCTCTTAGAGTGCTTCCCTCCAGATTCACCTACCCTATTCAATTACATTGAATGGGCTGTCTAGTCCGCTATCGGATCTAGATATCCACCATTACACACATTAAAGGAAAATCTACTTATGCCTACACAAAGGAACAACTTCTATGGCTCACCAGCCTACAACATTTAATTGCATTGAATTTCAAATTTCAAATGAGGCTGCGCCTCTCTTCAGCATCTTAAATGCACGTGCTTGATGTGGCTGGCTGGCTAGATAGATGACATGGAGAGATTCTCCTGCATCAAACTCCTCAGCTGCAAAATCATGAGCTCCTGCTCATGCGCTTCCCCTCTCAGCTATTGGAAATCCTCCTGGATCCCAAACAAATATTTGAAGCTTCCCATTTGCTCCATTCTCCTGCTGTTGTTGATTCTTTTGCATCGCTGCTGCTGCTTCTTTTCTGCCTAGCTTCTCCTTGCTAGCAGTGTCTTCTAATAGGATCATTAGCTCCATGATCTCCTCGATCACTACATCCAACTACTCCAATGGCTGGCCCTGTTCTTGCAGTCTCCTTAGCTGCAAAACTTTTTGGCACATGAGAAGATCACCAAGATCTCCCATGCCTCCTTCATCCGTTTCCAACTTCACCTATTGGATGTGCATGCCCTACACTTTTACCCTCTCTTCTAGGGCTTCTATCTATTCCCATAGATCAACAAAACAAATTTTTTCTGCCTCTTCTTCCTCTTCTTCTGCAACCTCCCCTATTGCAGTCTTTTCATCTACCTGGCTAAAAATATCGATCCATTCCTTAGAATGCTTGTCACCATCTTCGTCTACTCCTTCGGTTGTCAGCTTCAATGCTACAGATTCCTCAACTTCTTGGCTGAAGTCATTGAGCCATTCCTTAGAATGCTCATTTTCTTCATCTGCTTCTTCTGCTTGGGTAGTCTCAAACACCTGCTCCAGTTCTTCTTCTTCCCTGACAGTCATCATCAGCTGTGACTGTTATTCTGTTGTTACCGCATCATCTGCAACACATAATTTTTCCTCCTCCTTGGCAAATGGTAGGAATATTCCAATTCCCCCAATCATCAGAAGATCTCTCATATCTTACTCCTCTATCAGCTTCATCCATTGATCTAAATCCATCTCTGAATTTCTGAGACCCTTAGATAGTCTCATCTTCTCGGTCATCTCTTCTGGCTAATTCTGAATCATTTTCTCATCCATGCCCACTTGGCAATATGGGATGCTTCTGCTGCTTCCCTGGCAGACTATGAGATCTACCGATTCCATATTCATTAGCACTCCTTGCTAAATTGAACTCACCTCTGAGTCCATGATACTTTCAGATAGTCTCGAATTCTCATCTTTGCCCACCTGGCAGTCTGATATGCTTCCACTGCCCTCCTGGAAGCCTTCGAGATCCCGCAGTGACCTCTTATCATTGCCCAGCTGGCAATGTGAAATTCCTTGGCTATCCTCATGATAGTCTCTGAGACCCCGCAATAATCTCATTTCATTGTCCACCTGGAAAACTGGAATTTCCTCTTCTCTACCCTCCTGGTAGTTCTTGAGATCTTCATCCGATCCCATTTCAATTTCCAACTCATCGAGACCTCGCCCAGTCTCTGGTTCACATACCCAAACCATATTCTTATCCTAACACAACTTCAATTTGAGCCTCGCTAATTCTCTCTTTATATATGCAATCTCTTCATCCATGTCCTCTTGGCTCCATAGCTCTCTCCTCCCAGCATACCTACAGCCTTCAATAGCCATGTTGCTACCTCTGTTTGCCTTCCTAGAAAATGTGTTGCTGTCAGTCTGCATCCTGAGTCTTTCCAGCTTCATCCTACAGTCCTCCTGACTATCTTCTCGACTACTGCCTACCTGCAAATAATCGTCACAGAGTCTCCAACGCTCTTTCTTCTTCGACCTTCTCTACTCTACTTGAGATATACAAACAAAGTTCTCACTCTTATACCACTTGACGCAGTGAGGTCGCACACGCATACCCCATAGGGTCTCTACACGCACCTTTCGCTCTCAGGATCGTTCAAAAATCCCCTTCTGTTGAGCCAAAGTGGCTCCTTGGATTCCCTCGGGAATCACTGTGAAAATCTGACCCAGACCACAGGTCCTTCCCTTCCTCCACACGGCTTCTACACCGGACCGTGAACAAATTCCCCATAGGAATCTGAATATCAGGCTTCGAGGTTTCGTGCTCCATGATGTCAAGAGTTCCTACACACTCGATTTCCCTATCTCTGATGGGACAATTTTCCGATTCACCCCTTTAACTCATCCCCTCCTAGCTGTGTTGCTGGTCCACATGACCCGCCTTCATATGACCATAGTCATAGGCTCCTGTCAGGGTTTTGGGCTTTGCTATGCCAAAATGCACTTGCCCTTTGGACTCGCGATTCTCCAAATCCCAATGCACCCTTCACGTGTTAGCCCTCCTAGCTTAGCTCCTGGTCCATGTGACCTCTACCCCGTGACCATAGTCAAACTTCTTATCGGGGCTACGGGGTTTCCAATGCCAAAATGCACTGGCTCATGGGATTCTGATCCCTCGAATCTCGATTCTCCAAAATGCCGACAACCGGCTCCCACAATGGTGCTTTCCCCCCCTTGTTAGGGTTTCAGGGCTTGCAATTTCAAAATGCATGAACGCTTTACTCCCAGGATCTCTAATAACCCAATACCCAATATGGGATGCCACCTGTCCTCCTCACTGACTCCTCTATGGCCCCACACTATTCTCTTCCTATCGGAGTGTCGCATTTCACGATATCGCGACTCCAGTTGCAAATATTCATGGGACTCATGAAACTCCAAATCCCGATTCTCCAATGAAGCCCTCCTATCGAGATTTCCGCGGTGGCGCTCGATTGCTACCACACATCCTTCTCAAGCAGAAAGTCCAGATTTAATCTTGGGGCTTCGAGATCTTTGATGTCCTGATTCTTTCGACCTTAGGAACTTCGATTTTCCGATAGCCAATGTACTGACGGTTTCTCAATCTCCACCACATGTCCTCTGCCAACGGATGTCTCTAATATCATCAGGATGTTGAGACTTATGATGTCTCAAGTTTCGCGTCCTTGAGAATCCTGATTTTTCGATGACTTATATCCTGATGGCTATGCCTCGTGCAACTCCTATCCAATCTGATAGTTGACTGGTATCTACTCCAGATCTGATGGCTCAGATCCTTTCTCCTACGCGCCTACTCCAGAGCTAAACTCTGATCATCTCCTCCTTATCCAATGGCTGACGGGATTCTATGTGAACATCCAATGGTCCACAATATTCTGGACTTGCACCCTGAAAACCCAGTCGTAACCTCGTCGCTTCTTACCAAATATGATGGATGACGGGATTTTTCTCCCAAATCTGACGACTGTTGTTTCTCCCCCTGATTTTCTGCGCACTTTCTTCTAAAATTGGAATAATTTCTCGTTCCCAAAGGCCTCGACCTTTTCTTGTTTTCTTCTCTACGAACTCCTTCAACCTTGAGTCTCACCGCACACATAAAATCACTAACTCCTCTTGAGCTTCTATCTTTGAATCCTTGGAGGATTCTTCAACTTCTACACTCCTTGCAGAGTCTCCTCACACACTCACTGGTGCTTTCTCTTATGAGCTTCTACGACCACTCAGACCCCTTGAGGGATTTTTTCTTTCTTCTCCCACAGATGGAGAATATAGTTCCTTCCTGGTTTCATTCTCAAGCAACCTCTTGCTTAGTCTTTTTGGGTGTTCATCAACCCAGTGAAGATCCCTCAGTGGATACTTCCTCCAGATCCAGAACTCAAGGAGTTCTCTTCTCTTCCCTGTGCCTATCTACACAATGACTCAAATGCCCTCCTGGAAGAGTTTCCCTTTCACAGAACGTTCAACAGTTCTGTCTTCTTCTCCTGTGCACCTATGCACTCGATCGATGCCCACCTAGCATAGCTTCACAGAATCCTCAATGATTCTTCTTCCTTCTTCCTGAACTTTTCAACAGAAGTCCTTCCTCTGTGAACTATTTGCACTGGCTCAATGTCCACCTGGCCGAGATTCTTAGAATCCTCAGTGATTCTATTTTCTTCCTCAGACTCTCAGCAGAGTTCTTCCAACTGCAGCTTCTGCCTGTGCTCAATTCCCACTTGGCAGAGCTTTACAGAATATACAACAAAGTTCTGTCTGCAACTTTGTCTCTCATACACAGCCTTTCCTCCTGAGGTGTTCAGCAACCTCAAAGGTCTTCTCCTGAGTTGATGATTTCAACTTCTGTGCCACATCACGTCTTTGTCTAAACCCGCAGTGTTCAGAAGTGCATCCCCTGTGCACGGCTATCAGAACCCACAGTGTTCTATCACACCCTCCTGGTGTGAAGCCTCAAAGACCTTTAACCTTGAAATCAAACACTCCTGCAAATGTCTAATAAACATACATTCATATCATATAAAAGAACACACCAAGGCATCCACATAATACATAAAATATGCAGGAAAAAATGCTTCTGATTATATTAAATAAAAATGCCTCTTTACAAAGGTGTTCTTGAGCTTTCTTTGGCTCTCCTCTTCTCAACTCTACATGCAGATCCTCACACAACTACAACTACTCCACTTCCCACAAAATGAGATCTAAAAATCTCTTTTACCTGAGGGGGCTCTTAGAGCGCTTCCCTCCAAATTCACCTACCCTATTCAATTACATTGAATGGGTTGTTTAGTCCACTATCGGATCTAGATCTTAGCCATTACACACATTAAAGGCCGATCTACCTACGCCTGCACAAAGGCACGACTTCTATGGCTCACCAGCCTACAAGATTTAATTACAATGAATTTCAAATTTCAAATGAGGTTGCGCCTCTCTTCAGCATCTTAAATGCACGTGCTCGACGTGGCTGGATGGCTGGCTAGCTGACGTGGAGAGATGATCCTGCATCAAAACTTCTTGTTTTTCTTCTGCAGTTCCATGATCATATTTTCTATCTTCGAAAAATCTTCGACGAACCGTCGATAATATCGTACTAAACCCATAAAGATATGTACTTATGGTACGTTTGTCAACGCATTCCATTCCAAAATATCCTCTACCTTCGTTGGATCCACAATGATTCCATCATAATATATAACATGCCCTAAGTAATGAACCCTCAATCGGTAAAAAGAGAATTTTGACAATTTCCTGTATAATTTGTTTTCTCGCAAACATTGTAGTACTAAGCGCAAATGTTCATAATTTTCTTCCATTGTTTGAGAATATATCAATATATCATCAATGAATACTTGAAAAAACTTGTCCAAGTATTCAAGGAACACCCCATTCAAGAAGCTCATGAATACCCCCAGGGCATCTGTTAGTCTGAAAGTTAAAACAGTAAAATTGTAATGTCTGAACCTCATCTTGAATGCAGTATTAGGAATATCTTCCTCTTTAATTTGTAACTGGTGATAACTTGATCTCAATTAGATCCTTGAAAACACCATCATGCCCTTCATTTGGTCAAACAAATCATTTATTCTTGGCAATGAATACTGGTTCTTAATGGTTTCATTCTTTAATTGATGAAAGTCAATATAGAGTATCCACGACCCATCCTTCTTTCTTATGAAAATAACATGCACACCTCAAGGTGACACACTTAGACATATAAGTCCTAGGTCCAAAAAATTATTCAGTCGTATTTTCAACTCCTATAACTCAGTTGTTGACATCCAATAATATATTCTTTCTATCGGTTTAGTTCTAGGTTTCAAGTCGATGGTAAAATCCAACTCTCTTTCAGACGGAAATACTGGTAACTCTTTTGGAAATACGTCAGCAAAATCTAATACTACTAGAAGGTTTTCAATTCCTTCCACCACACCATTGTCGTTTAGCACTAATATTTCATATAGCTTATATCCTTTGCGCATGCTCTTCTATAGTTGTAGGGAAGAAATGAACCTAAAGGAAGCTTCATTGTTTCTTCCTAAAATCACTCTTCTTTGTCCCTCATCATGGATCAAACTTAACCATTTCATCTTATAGTTGAGTATCGCATCATGCGATTCTAACCAGTCCATATCGATCATGATGTCACACGATCCTAATATCATGACATATAGGTCGGACTTCATTAAAAAATATCCCAAGTCGATGTTACAGTCTGTAACCCTTCCTCCAACCTTATGTTTGGCACCCAAATCCATTTATACCTATCTAATCTCATCATGTTCGACTTCCTTTACCTTAATTCTTTTCAGTGCTACACCAGAAATAAGGCTCTATGTAGCATCTGGATCTGTCAAAATACTAAAAGTTTGATCAACAATTGTACCTGAGATCTCGACCATATTTGATTCATTCTCATCCTAGTGGTTATTCATCATTACATGAATCCCATGGGCCTTTCCCAAATCACCAAATATAATGTGTTCGACTGAACCGACTTCTCTAGCCCTCTCCACTGGACAGTCTCATTGGTAGTGTGTCTCTCCACATTTCCAACATCCGGTATTTGGTCTAGTACTCTTGTTCCCTGAGGTAGAGTTTGTTGGCCTATCGGCCTGAGCTCCTAGTCTATTCTAATGAATAGGACTATACTTTTGTTGTGAGCGACATTGTTGCTGATGTGATGGTCCTCTATAGGGAGTCCTATGTTGAGTGGTCAATCGTCATCATTTCGTGAACACAGATCCTTTCGACATATCTTGATACCGTAATGTCTTTTTATCTAGTGTATGATGATGTTATGCACCTAATGTTTTCTAACTAGTCAGTCTTGGAGGAGTCCTGCCCTAACCCCCATTGGTCATCTCTTCCTCTGCTATGAGTTACTTTTGGACTACATCATGTAATTTTTGTGGCATTAGGATTCTGACCTTCGCATAGATGTTGAAGTTAAGGAAAAACACAAACTTGTTGACCTTCACCTTCTCCATGTTCATATGTGGATCATACTTAAGTAGCTCCATGAATCGGGCTCCATACTCCAACACTATACGACCACCCTATCATAAGGCATTGAACTCATTGAGATGGTTCGGAATGAATACATCTGAGAAATACCTCTCACTAAACCACTCCTCAAACAACTCCCATGAAACATCTTCTATGACCATGAAAAAGTTGAGGTAGGAGCATCTTGCACCATAGAAGATCACACCCCTTTAGTTGAAATATGACCATGAAGACCTTCATGTCGAAGATGTAGTCACGAAGTGTGAAGCACATTGCCATGTTCTTCAACCATGCCTCGACGATTGAGCCATCTGTGGAACCCATAAACTCATGAAACGTAACCTTCTCAAGTTCTCTATGAATGGCACCAATACCAAATGGAGTGCATTGCGAACCCGCATTGGGTACAAGCACCCTGACCTTCTCTCTATCTATCTGGTTAATGAGGGCCTCTCACATCCTCTAAAAGGACCTCATCAAAACAACCACATCCCCCACAACAATCTCCTCTCGTCTAATGACTAGTTCTTGTTCTTGGGGGTTAGTCCCCTCTGGTGTGAATATTGTTGGAGGTGTCACACCTCTTCCCCTAGCACCACATTGTCTACCTCCATGACGTCCTCTATCCATGATTACTTGCATGGAAAAATTTCAATTTTAGCTAGAAATAAGTTATTAATCAAGTTATTAATATAATGGAAGGTGTAATAATCTAAAGCATGAGGTTTAACCTGCTCTGATACCATATGTAACGACCCCTTTATTATAAATATAAATAATGAAGTACATTGTAATTTTTTTTAAAGCATTAGGAAAATAACATCAACACATAAATCATAGCAATTCATAATCAACATGGCATCATAATTAAAAGCATTACACCTGACACATCATCGTAATCAGTAACGACACAAGCCAATGCATAAACATAAATTATAGAGACACTTGATCAACACATAAACATAATTAGCAATGCAGTTCCACACATCAAAATCAACTGAAGCAATTATAGATAATGATCTACAATATCGTTGAAAATTAAATAACTATTTGCCAAACCTATCTTGCATGGTTAGGACCTCCAAGAAACATAAGAGACACTCAAGCCTAGGATTTATCTGATTGATTTTGACCATTTAAGGTCTTATGGATGGCGACTATTCTGAGGATCAAGGAGGTGTCTAAATCCCACTAATCTAATCACAACTCACAACTCCAGTCTAGATTGTTAGTCATACAATGACATTATCACATGGCACAAGAGAAATATAACTACTAAACAATCATACATTAAATTTACTTAATGGCTCAAGAGTAATCATCAATTTTATTTTAAGGCATGCAAGGTATACTGATTTCTAAAACAATTGTACGTTCACATAATCAATGACGAAAGAGAAAACTAGTTACTAAAACAGTCATACATCAAATTTATTTTAAGGAACGCAAATAATCTAATTACTTAATTAATCAAGAATCAACATTATTTCAATGGTTTTAGACAATCTATTTACTCATCCATTTTATTTTCATGCACAAAATAATCTGATCACATAAATTTCAAAGCGCAAGAACATGCTAATTACCCCATCATAAACTGAATCAAGTCTAGATTAAACATCAATATAACCATGAATTCTTCAATGTGAAAGAGAATAGATATGTTATTAAATAATGCAATAAAGTCAATGAAAGTGAGTAAGGGAAGGAACATAAGGACTTTTAAATGCAGAAGGACGTAAGTGCAATTCCTTGTGACAGATAAAAATCTACTCTAGTGTAACCTTATCATTGTTTAATCATGAATGAAAATAACAAAATTAATGATGCATCCACCCCTTCTCTTGGTCTAGGATCGTTCAAGAGTCTGAGTTGAATTATCTCTTTGGGCCTTTGCTAGACCCCAAATCTATTTACACAAGCCCCTTTCTTCCTAAGGAGCAGGTTCTATAAAACCCATAGGCTCCTGCTAAGCCCTTGTTCCCTTTTAGAAATTAGAATAACAGGTGCTAGCTTTCTATGTTATGCCCCTTCCTTGATATGGACATGGGCTATGACCCGGGGATAACCTTGAAATGTTCTTCAGAGCTTCAGGCTCTCGGAATTTTCACTTCATATCTCTCCAATTATTCCAAACTCTGAATTGGAAAAGTTCTGAAATGACATGGGAGGGGTCAATGGTCCCTTTTCCCTTTCTAGTTCAATGACCAACATAAACTTTGAGCTCAAGAGCTTCAGAAAATTCCACACCACTCCTTCTCAAGTCACCCATAGTGCCAATTCTTTCAACTTTAGGATCTTACGCCACGTGTATACAAAACATCAATGGTTTTGGTTTACTTTGGGACTCCATGCTCAACAGTTCCCGAGTCTCCAAGTACGTAAACATCCAGGTTGAAATCCTTCCAGACTGTTGGATCTTCTGACGTGTGTCCTCTACTATCAATGACTCATATATATTTCATCTTCGACCAATTTTCTCCCTAACTCTCCTCACTATGAATCCTCCAAAGTCTCTGATCAAGTGACACACATCCTACTCTGACTGACTATGATGATGAACTATGAGCTTCGTCCTTTAGGATTTCTCGACCCATGAAATACCATTTTTCTCTGAAGTGGCTATCCTTCGAAATGAAGGATCGTTTAGCACGTCTCATCTGCTAACGAATGACTTTGATGGACTCCAACGATCAGGCCTTCGGGAGTTCTCTCTCGACCCAATTCCACTTGTCTTCGGGGTGTATGACCTCCCAAGTGAGGGATCGTCTAACACCTATCCCTCTTTATCCAACGGTTCATATGAACTATGACCTTTGGGAGTTATTTCTCTACCCAGCTTGCTCTTCTCCTGGAGTGAATTTTCTACAAAGTGGGAGATATTGTGCCATGTGTCCCTTCCTAAGGGACAACTGGGATGACATTGAAACTCTTACCTTTGGAAGTCCTTCTACCTTCACACTTATAATCCTACGAAGTGATCCTACTCTAGAGTGCAGGATCTCACGACACCTATCCTCACTGATGGATGACCTAGATATGGTTCAACTCCCAACAACTTTGGGAGTTTTCCCAACTCTGCTCCTACTCTCCCCTAGAATGTTATTCCTTCACACCTCCATATCTATTGACATGTTCTCTCCTATTCCAATGGTCAGGATGTACTTCTCTCTTCGGGAGTTTGAGAGTTCTACAAATTCCACACTTTGAATATTTTGATGTGCTTCTCCTTTGAATTCCACAATCCGCTAACACACGTCCTTTGAAAGGGATGGCTTATATCTCCTCCAGATCCATGCGAATCCAAGAGTTATTCAACCTTGTACACCCCCTATATTTCTAGGTGCTTCCTTATGGACTCCAATATCTTATGCCACGTGTCTCATGGTGATCGAAGACCAAGATCTACTCTGATACTCTGAGCTTCGAGAGTTTTTCACACTCCTTAACTAAAAAATCCTAGAGTGTTATTTTTTCATAGTTTGAGATATGCTGACATGTACCCCTCCCAACACCAATGGCTACGATGAGCTTTGGGCTAAGGACCTTCGACTGATTTGGCTCGCTTCTCTCCTGGAATCTCCTATAGTGACTTTCCTATCAACTTCCATATCTTCCGCCACTTGTACCTCTAGATGATGGATGGTCCTAATCCACTTCGGGACTTCAACGAGTCCTCTCTCCTATTCACTTAAATAGGTTTAAATATCCGTGCTTACCTGGATCCAATGAATTTCGATCCTCCTTGCTTAGATAAAATGTTTGGGATCTTCTCTCTTCCTTGGCCCTATCCAACTATATGGACAGAATTCTAATGGTCCAAATATATCCTTGTAGCTTATCTAATGACTATTCTAGCTCCTCCCTCCTGAGATTCTACTTCTTCCCTCCTAGTTGGGAATAATTTAAATTGTTCAAAGGGTACAAACTTTGAGTCTTCTCCTGCGAACTCGACTACTTTGGTTATCAACTTGAATTCTCCTATTGAGCTTTGTAACTTGAATCAATTCCATCTCCAATGCACACCTTGCGCTCTCTTCATGTGAACCTTCATTGTCTTCACAATTTGAACCTGTAAAGGTCCTTGGCCTTTTCTCATTGTGCAAGGTAACTATTCACACTTGCACTATCTTTCCTGATCCTTGTAGTTGCTCATATTTCTAAGAGGATCAGCCCTTAAGCTCCCTCAAAGGGCTTCCTATACCCTCCTGGAAAGTCTATTCTCTTATTTTGAGCTTTTGAACTTGAAACAAGTTTTCTCCTACACACACTCCTTGTGCTTGTCTGAATCTTCAAAAATTTTCAACACTTGTCTAAGTTTTGTCATAGTGCACTCCTTGCACATGTCTTCTCCTGAATCTTGATCTCTTCAGGTTCAATAATTCACTCATTGTTTTCTCTCAATGCACACTTGCAAATCTCTCCTACAGAGTGTTTAACATTTTTGTTTCCCCTCGATTTCCTCCAAGACTTCAGAATGTTCTAGTTCTATGCACTCCTTGCACCTGCTCAAATAAATCCTTGCTAAGACTTTCCTTTAGAGTGTTCAAAAACTATGAATTACTTCTCCTTCAACATATTTATAGAGTATTCTGTAACTCTGGGGTGTCCTGCTGACACTCTCCTCTCTGAACTCGAAGCAAAGTTCTCTTGTGCATTCCTTTCACCTGCTCAATGCCCACTTGGTAGAGATCTATAGAGTATTCATCAACTCTGTCTTTTGTGCCTTATCTACATAGTTTCTTCTCCAAGATGTTCAATAACCTTGAGGCTCCTTTCTAAGTCTGTAAACTATTATGGTGTTCCCTCTTGGCACGTTCTCCACTAATTTAGAATTTAAATTCATTTGCACACTCCTTATTCTCTCTCACATAGTTTTCAATACTCTTTCATGCACTCCTTTTACTTAGCCTAAAGAACCTAGAACAACCCAAAAAACTCACAGACATATAGTGAAATCTATATTATCCTACAGATGAAGTCTATCTCATACATCTACCACATGTATTCACAAACACATAGATGACATTCATAAACATACAAAAAACACACAGAACCTTATGCAAGAAAAATTGCTCTTCTTTGTATTAATATGAATGTCAATTACTATATGTGTGAGCTTTGACTGCCACAGATTGTTAGCTCTCTCCTCGTTCTCCTCTCTTTGGCTTACAATTATTTTCTATCAACTTTTTCAGCAACCTTTGCTAGGAATACGCTACGATGGTTTATACAAGAGGGGCTCATCGATATTTCCATAAAACTACACTTAGTGGTGTCTAATAAGAATTTACAACACCTATCCAATGAGTCTGTTTACAATAAATGAAAATCTAGTCTGAATCAGATCTGGATCAACCTACAAGTAGGCATTAAAGGAGACTTCAACTAGATCTTGTACAAAGGCCTGACTCGAATATGCTCAAGCCTCACAACATTTAATAACAACTTATTACATTATTTTTTAAATTCAAGGGAAAATGAGAGGGATGGCACCTCTCTCCCTTCTTGAATGTGCATTGTTGTGTTGGATAAATGGCGCATGGCTGAGGTGGAAAGGATGTTCCTGCATCATACTCCATTGCTGGGAAAATCATGAGCTCCTGCTCATGAGATCCTCTGCTCAACTGTTGAAATTGTCATGGATCCCAAAATTATCTTTGGAGTTGCTCGCTCCTTTGTGATGTTGTTGTTGTTGCTTCCCTGCTACTGCTGCAGGTTCTCCTCTATTCATCCTCCTCATGTTGACAACATCTTCCGCTAACTTCAACATCATCTCTCTAATGTCCTCAATCGTATCTTCCATATTCTCTACCAATTGGCTTCTCCTTGGTAGTCTACTTTGATGTTACATCTCCTCACGCTGATCTAAGGAATATCATCCTGATCTCCCATGTTGTCCCCATCACTTGTGGTCTTGACTTAACACTTTACTACATACCCCTGTTATGTAGGATCCTCACTCAGCTGTTGTTTCTCATCTATCTCCTCTGATAGATTGACTTATGCCAGTTCTGCTACTAGTACAACTCTAGCTTCTTCCAAATTCTCCTCAGGCTAGTATTCTCCTCCATTTGTTTCCAACTTGACCTATTAGATGTGCCTACTCTATATAGTTACCCTTCTCTCCAGGGCCTCCAGTTCTTCACATAGATCAATAAGATCCATGTTGTCTTCTTCCTCTTTTGTTACAGGATTTAGTGTTGCAATCATCTCCTATTTAACTTCCTGGTTGAAAATTCTAAGCAATTATGTTGAATGCTCTTCTTATTCTTCTACTGCACCTGAAAATTGGGAACTTGCCTCCACTGGACTAATTATAAGCTGTTAGCTCCCAAAATGAACCCACCCCTATAGTCGCATTTTGTGGTGGATAGCATGGCTATTGGTAGTTTTCTAAAATTGATTTTGAGTTTTTCTAGCTGCAAGACTTGGGCTTTGATTTTTGTCTTAGAAATAAGATGACCCATAAAAGTTTTCTCTTCAAAATTTTCATAAAATGTTTTCAACAGCTAACGCATGCTTAAAATATGGTGGTTAGCTCGTGAAAGTGGAAACTTTCAGCAGCTAAGGGGCATTTCTCACAGGTCGTTAGATGGTGAAAGTGGGGATTTTCAAACATCCAAAGAGCATTTTCCCATAGGTGTGCGCTGGTGAAAGTGGTAAGTTCCAACAACTAAGGAGCATTTCTCACAGGGTGGTGCGCTGGTGAAAGCGGTGAGTTTCAACAGTTAAGGATCGTTTCCCATGGGTTGTTAGCTGGAGAAAGTGGGAATCACGTGCATTTATCCACGTTAAAAAAGAAAATGATGATATGATCGACCCACGTCATGCAATCAAGAAGGACGCACTGGTGAAAGTAGGTAATCATGAAAACTCAAGTTGCACGTCCAAATCGGATTATAAATCAAATCTGGTTCAGTAACTCATGGTCCACAATCATGGCGTCGGGAATGGAAAATTTGAATCCATTAGCGCAGGTAAAGAAGTTGTACTACATAGCTGACAACATCAAATCAGTTCATCGCTTCTCAAACACACATAACTCTCAAGTGCATGCTAAGTTTTTATTGTTGAAATACTAGAGCCAAGTGCTTTCACCAGTGTGAAACATCGGTCCAAGCAATAGTTTGCAGGGGTTGGTGTGAAAAATAGTTTGGGGTTTCAAGTTGAAAATGGAGAGGAGATGCAGTGGTTCTTTACTCAGAAAAGAGTTGGACAACCTATCTTTCCTACAGACGCATCCAGAAGTCTAGAGACACTTCTCAAATGTAGGTTGCATTGAATTTGTTGAGAGGCTGCAGAATGGTTGTCACCAGTCAACAACAGAGGCTTTTGCTAAGACATTCGATGAAGATAAGGCTCGCGTTGGGTCCTTGGAGATCATTGTAGATGAAGCTACCATTGCTGCAGCGACCACCCTACCAAGATCGGGCCAGAGTTGGTTCAAAACCACTGCCACCAAAAACTTAAACTTCAGAGCTTATTTGAAGGAAGACTTCAGGCATAATGCATGGAAAAAGAGTATGCAGGTTTCCCATTTAGAAGATGATTGGAAAGATCTGTTTAAGGGCATCCAACTCTACATAACCTCAGAGGGCAGGTATGACAAACTCATGATGTATCATTTCAAGCTCCTAGACCATTTCACAGGTAAAACTCTCCTCAATTTACCTTTTTTCTTACACAAGAGCTTAAATAAGTTTTGTGAAAAGATCATGGCTCAACCCCTAAGCATGAATAACACCCTGTGCCACTTTGGCCTTATTAAATTGATCATTCTGGAGGAATTAAGATAGAAGGGAAGGAGCTGGCATAATTTTATATTTTATGAGGGCTTTGAAACATAGACTCAGCCCATAAATGAACAGGGGAAAGGTGGAAAGAAACAGTTGACTCCTCAGAGCAGTTTGAGGAAGAGGAGGACTCTACCAGGACCTCCAAAAGATAGAATCTCTGGTGTGAAATCTCACAGATCAAAGAAAAGATTTAACTTTGAAACCACTACAGAGAAGCCAACAGAACAACCTACAAAGAAGAGAACAAACATATTAAACCTTCCCTACATAGACTCAGAACTAGAGCAAGAAGATGAGAGAACTGTCATCAAAAGTCCTGAACATTCAACTAATTTTGCATAGAATTATGAGACCTTTACTCACACAGAGGAGGGAGAAACATCAAAGATCACTAAGTCAAAGAAAACACTGAAAATCAAGCATCTAAAAGAGGTAATCGCTCAACAAGAGGTCTTGGAACGGGTAATCAAAGAAATATATAAGAAGTTGTCTGATAACTTTGCAAAAACCAACGCTACATTTGAAATACTGGCTCGGGAAAGTGTTAAAGAGAATAAAAGAAAACAAAAGATAACCAAATATTACAATATTCTATGGCGGCTTGCAAAGTGCCTTAAAAGGAAGTTCAGAAGATTGAAGCAAAAACAAAAGAAAAAGTCCCACCCAGATTTAAAAGTGCTTGCTCAAGTTGTTGTTAACATGCAAGGGGAGAAATCAGAGACACCTTGAGTTTTGATGGAATCATAGTTTTGAAAGTGAAAACTCATTTTGGGCGCAGGCAGGGATTTCACCAGCACATATCATATTTTTGTGCCCAGTTAGCTGGTGAAAGGCAACGCTTTCACCAACTAACCAGCGAAATATGAAGTGAGTTAGATGTTGAAAGAAGGAAAAGCATTTTTAGAAGCCAAGGACAAAACAGGTCAAATTTCATAGGTTATAAAAGAGTTCTAGAGTATCAGGGTGATAACAACTTGCTTGCAAAGGACTTAGCATTAGAGGTTCGAGGGAATTTTTGGAACCACATGCAAAACAAATTTCCTCAAATATCAACTATGAACGTTGAAGAAATCCAACTGTCAAGACAGGTGCCTTGCCATGTTTTATTACATCACAGATTCCAGGAGCTGAAGGATGCAGATGGTGAATTTTTGAGATTGAAGACAATTCGAATGATAGTTTAGTTGTTAAATCTTTATTATCAAGTTGTTTAGTTATATTTGACTTGCTATTCCTAGATATAGATCCATGTTTTTAGGATCTGTAAAACTGATTGTAAGAGGCTATAAATGCCTATTTTTTCTAAGAGACAAGGGTTCAAACTGGGAGATATTTTTATGCTACTGTATAGACTCTTTTTGCAGAAATAAAGTTCAATTTCCTTTCGTTTTCAATATCAGAATTGTCCATCTTTCCTTCCATGTACTTTGTTTCAGTTTATTTTAGTTCATGAAGACTGTTATCTCTTTATTGAGCTCATAGAATTGAAGTTAAAGGATTCCTCTCTATCTTGCATTAAGTCCTACATTCATTTGTATTTGGCAATCAAGAATAGTGTTCTTCATCCCCCCTTTCAAATTACTTGATCTGATTATTGTTTCCTGAAAGCACTGTTTCTTTAGATGTGTGATGAGTTATTTATTTCATTGATCATTAAAGACCCCATTGTCCCAAACACATAGAAACAATTATTTCTAAGTTACCAAGCATCCTTAGCCTACAACCCTAAGGAGTTTCTTGGAGTGATAACAAATTGGTGTCATTGCCGGGGAGACGAAATTCAAGCTCTGCTTTCCTGGGATACGACACAGAGCTGATCTTTGATGATAGAAAAAGATTAGACATTTTCAGTTGGTTGTAATTATCTATATAGCGACTCCACAATTCATCCTAGCTCCTAAGAGGATCAGTACTAGAGTGAATCCTCAAGAATCACTGATCACACCAGTGTCCAATCCAGAATTAATTATCAGAAAGGGAAAGACAATTCAAGGTCAAACTTCAAGATCAGATACAAAAGGTAATCCTCTTTTCAATTCTGGAAAATCTACTATAGAAAAATTTGAGTTCTTTTCAGAGAACATTGATGAAAAACAAACTGTAAATACTGTAGAAGAACAAATTCTTTTTGATCAACAGAAAAATCTTAGTGATGATAAATTGATAGATTTTAATTTGATTGAAAAAACATCTAAGACATTAGAAAGAAGCCATGGTTCTTCTTCCCTTGAGTCTTTCCACTCTTAGCAACAAGAATATCACTTGAACATTTATACTAGCCTCCTTACTATTGAACATCTCCTCCAAGAGCTATCTACTAAGGGTGAAGAAAATTTAGCTGGATAGCTTGCAAATTTTTACAGAGCCTCTTATCAGACCTCTTTCCCATTAAAAGATTCACCCCTGTCACATTCCTCTAGTGTTGAAGACTTGAAGAAGAAACTATCATTTTCCCCACCCTTGATAGTCATGGCTGCACCACCTGCTTTGACTAAGATGCAACAAATCCTAGCTGCCAAACCTAGTAGCAGCCATGCCAATGGGAGACTATCAAAAGTATATGCCTAAATTCACAGGCAAAGGCGATGTGTCTGTTGAAGAACATATTGAGGCTTTTTACAGTTATGCAGAGAACCTTAATATTGAAGAAGAAGATGTTTGGACACGAGTCTTTGTCCAAAGCCTAGATGGCCATGCTAGGAAATGGTTCAAAGAACTCCCTACTAGTTCCATTGCTAGAATCGAGCAATTGGATGAGACATTTCTAAAAAATTGGGGTGACAGAAGAGATTTTGTCTACTACATCACAGAATTTGGAAACTTGGGGAAACAACGTAGTGAGTCAGTCTCTAATTTCACTAAGAGATTTAACCGGATGTATGGAAAAATACCAGCTAATATAAAACCGTCAGATGCTTCTGCCAAGACCACATATTTTGATGCTTTTGATTCAGATTTTTGTTTACTGTTGAGAGAAAGGAGGTCACCAACATTATCTCTCATGCAAGATGCTTCCCTTGAGGTGGAATCAAATATTCTAGCCTCCCAGAAGCAAAAAGGAGATTCTGATAGGAGAAGAACAAAGAATGAGGCTTCATCTTCATCAAGTGTTGATCCAAAACTTGATAAAATGGCCAAGACGCTAGAGTCTCTAACCTGTGAGATATCTAAGCTCAAGATCAAAAATAATCAGCCAAATCAGATCTTGCAAAGAGAAAAGAATCCTACTAAAGATCAGCGGATAAAGGTCCCTCTTCAAAATGTTGTGATGGATGAAGACAATGGTGAAGATCAAAAGGATAGAGAAGGTGACATTCATTGTGTTGGAGAGGAGACAGGGAAATCTTATCTAACACAACAAGACTATGAGGAATCATTGATGACTGAACAAACAGAAGATGATCTTATGGGTGATGGCATTTTCACAATAGAAGATAAGAATAGATATAACCTCTTATCCAAATCTAATACTGCTCAACAAGATGCACCAGCCTCTCCTGAAAAGAGAACAGCCCCTGTTAAGAAAAAATATCAGACATCAGAGGATCAACAAGAAAATCCTTCAAAGGTGAAAGCATCAGCTCCTCCCAAGAAGACTGTTGCCCCTGTCAAGCACCAAACTCCAGAAAGTCAGCCTCCTGTTGAACAACAAAGAAATTAGGAAGCCCCTTCCAATCAGGTAAAGGTTTCGGATAAAGATTCTAATAGAGTTCCATAATTTTTAATTTTGAGGCTGAAATACAAAAAATTAAAATTCCTATTCCTCTAGTCGAGCTGATGAAAAATGAAATGTTCAAAAGGGATATTCTTAAAATTCTAGATCCCCAATATGTATCTCTTTCTACTAATATCCTCAACATATATGATGATAATCCAACCATCACTCTGGGCCAAATGATAGAAGACAGAGATGAAATTTGTCCTCCCTTTTACATCTCATGAGAAAACCCTGCATAACTGTTTGTTGGACTCTGGTGCTTCGCACAATTTGATGCCAAAGGCGGTCATGGATGAGCTTGTGCTGGAGATCACCAAGTCTTATCATGACCTTTTCTCTTTTTATTCTTGAAAAGTCAAATGTCTTGGGATGATTAAGGATTTGGATGTAACCTTAACCGAAGCATCCATGAAGACTGTGGTGATGGATATAGTGGTGGCTGACATACCTCCTAAATTTGGATGTCTACTATCAAGATCGTGAATGAAGAGACTAGGTGGCACTCTTCAAATGGATCTTACCTATGCTATTATCTCTGTTTTTGGAGGGGTGAACAAAAGTCTATACAGGGAATCTCTGTTGGCACATGTAATCATTGATGAGAAAAATCCATCCAATCATCCTATCTATTCGGTCAACATAGGTATGGGATCTTGTATTTTGAAAATTGATGATTCACTGCCTGATACATTGCTGCTCAGAAAGCCCACAGATCAGACTACATTTCAGCCCACAGAAACAACAGAAGACGATCTTTGGAACATGTTCTTTGATTGCGCTTGCACTAAAGAATCAAAAGGAGCAGGAGTGGTATTGATTTCCCCTTCTAAGAAAACTTACCATTTGTCCTTAAACTTGATTTTAATGTGACTAATAATATTGCTGAGTATGAGGCACTACTTTTGGGGCTAAATGCAGCCAAAGAGAGGAGCATTAAAAAATTGCAGGTGTTTGGAGATGCAGATTTGATTATTTAGCAGGTGAATAAGTCCTTTCAAGAAAAGCATGTCAGGCTGAAGGCATATAGAGATGAAGTGTTGAAGGCAATTCACAATTTTGTAGATTTTAAAATTGCATATGTACCTAGAGAAATGAATGAATTGGTTGATTCATTGGTTGTGTCTACTTGTGCATTCATACCCCCTTTGCCTCATAAATTAACTTACGAAATTCAAGTTAAATATAGGCCCTCTCTCCCTGATAATGTAAAATTTTGGAAGGTTTTTGAAGACAATGCTGAACTCGCTAGATTCCTTGCAGTGATAGATGAGTTTGCAGATCTATAGATTGATCAGGAGAATGAACATGACAATGAAATTGAGGAGCCAAAGTTCAAAATAAAAATCACAGCACATGAAATAGTTCAGTTGTCTACCAACAGAATTCCTAAAGGTTTGGTCCCATTAGAAAGGTTGTTCGATAACAATGATGTGGCTGTCAAATTGCAAAGTGGGGAAAAAGATTCAGAAGTTTCGCAGTATAATGTGGCTAGTGAGAAAGATCCTAAACATGTCAACTTAGCCTCACATTTGACTGAAAAACAAAGGGATGATTATGGAGAATTGCTAAAGGAGTTTGAGGACATATTTGCTTGGCAGTATGATGACTTGAAGACTTTTGACACAGAGGTGATTCAGCATAAGATTCCCTCGAATAAAGACACCAAACCATTCAATCAGAAGCTTAGATCCTTCAACCCTTTGTTGCTTCCTACAATGGAAAGGGAAATTAAATAACTATTGGATGCCCGCATCATCATTCCCCTCAGATATTCAAAATGGATTGTGAATCTCGTACCGGTCATAAATAAGAATGGGGATATCAGACTCTGCATCGAGTTCAGAAATTTGAATAAGTTCTCTAGGAAGGACAGCTACCCTCTGCCCAAAATGGAGCATATTCTGCAGAAGGTGTCGGGATCAAAGGTGATGTCTTTTATTGATGGGTTTTCTGGATACAACCATATTGCTGTCCATCCGGATGATAAAGAAAAGACTTCTTTTACCACTCCATGGGGTACTTTTATGTACGATAAGATGCCCTTTGGATTCATGAATGCAGGAGTGACATTCCAAATAGCAATGCACATTGCTTTCGTTGGAGAGAAAGATAAATTTTTCCTGATTTATCTCGATGATATCACCGTTTTCTCAAGCAGCCATGAACTTCATTTGCAACACTTAAAAAAGAAATTTCTGAAATGTCAAAGGTATGGCATTTCTCTTAATCCAAAAAAATTGAATTTTGCACTTAAGGAAGGGAAATTACTTGGGCATATTGTTTCAGCTGATGGGGTTAAACTTGACCCAAAGAGGGTAGAAGAAATTAAAAATTTGTCTCTTCCTAGATCAAAAAAGGACATTCAGTCTTTCCTTGGGACTATAAACTTTGTCAGAAGGTTTATAGTAAATTTTGTTGAACTCACAAAACATATGACTGCTATGTTGAGAAAAGACTCTGAGGTAAAATGGACTGAAGCAGCCCAACATTCATTCAATTCCATCAAGGAAGCCATCAAAACAACCCATGTTTTGATCAGCCCTGATTTCTCGAAGGTATTTTACATTTTTTCATTTTCTTCAAGTGATACCATTGCAATAGTACTCTTGCAGCAAAATGCTTATGATCAGGAGCAGCCGGTTGCCTTCTTCAGTAAAGTCTTGAGAGACACAGAGGTAAAGTGTGAATTGTTGGAAAAAGAAGCATATGCGCTTGTCAAGTCATTGAAAGCTTTCAGAGTTTACATTCTTCAAGCAAAGGTAATAGCTTCCGTTCCCTCCAGTTCAGTTAAATATGTACTGGTCCAACATGAAATAGATGGAAAAAGGAGTAAGTGGATAGAAAGGTTGATTGAATTCAATGTTGAAATCAAACCAGCAAAACTTGTGAACGGTCAGGGCCTTGCAAAACTTCTGGCAAAGGAAAATTGCAGGCTACTTGAAATAAATCTGATGAGTATTAATGTAGAAAATGTTTAGTCTTCAGAGAACAAAGAAGGTGAGGAAATGCAGGTCTCATCTTACTTAGCTGATTGCAAATGGTACAACCATATTATTCATTTTCTGAAAACTTTATTAGTCCCATCAGATTTGACAAAAACTCAAAGAAGGGCTTTAAACTCAAAGCCATAAATTTCTGCATCAATGACAACTTGTTGTTCTGGAAAAATCCCATAGGTTTATTGTTGAGGTACATAAACCAAGAAGAAGCAGCTAAGGTCATGATTGAATTTCACAATAGTGAATGCGGGGGACATTACGATTGGAAAACCACTGCACACAAAATCTTAAGATCTAGTTACTATTGGCCATCCTTATTTTCAGATGTGTATGAGTTTGTGAAAACATGTGACAAGTGTCAAAGCTTTGAAGGTAAACAACAACTGAAGTCTCTTCCCCTCAAACCTATAGTGGTCACAGGGCCTTTCCAGCAGTGGGGCCTAGACTTCATAGGTGAAATTCATCCACCTTCTAGTGGTCAACACCGATGGATCATGGTCGCCACCGATTACTTTACAAAGTGGATTGAGGCTATTCCCACGCGGAACACCAATCATATTGTCATCATAAACTTTCTGCAAGAAAACATATTTGCTAGATTTGGATGCCCTAAGAGAACAGTCACTGATAACACTGTTGCATTCAAAGATAAACACTTGGTGAAATTGTGTGAAGAACTGGGAATTCAGATGGTACATTCCATAGCTTACTATCTGCAAGGGAATGGCTTAGATGAATCATCCAACAAGAGTTTAGTCATAATTATAAAGAAGTTGCTTGAACAAAATGCCAGAGGTTGGGATTCCAAACTGAAGTTTTCCTTGTGGGATGACAGGGTTACATGTAAGAAATCAATTGGTACATCTCCTTTCAAGTTAGTATATGGTACTGAAGCCATATTTCATGTTCAACTTGCATTGCCGGTTGCAAAGTTCTTACAAGAAACTGATTCTGAACCAAGTGATTTGACCAGGAGAATTCATAATTTGGTAGAACTACAGCAAGGTAGAGAGCAACTCTTGGAAAAAATAGAATTGCATCAAGAAAGAATCAAAGAAACTTTCGACAAGAAAGTCAAATCAAATGTCTTCAAAATAGGGGATTTAGTCTTAAAGTGGGATGCAGCAAGACAGGAGAAGGGGAAACACGGAAAATTTGAGGCTCTCTGGATAGGTCCTTTTTTCATAACAACGGTGCAGCAGAACAACACCTTTTTTCTCCAAACTCTTTCAGGCGAGGAAGTAGCATGTGGCCCTTTCAACAGGTGCTTTTTGAAGATCTATTTCTCATAAGTCTTCCTTTGAAGCCCTGTTCTACTAGTACATATTCTTTTTTAGTTCTTTTTTCTTTATTTCTGTCATTTCAATAACTCCATGCCCAATGGTACTAGCAAAACTATTTTTCAAATTTCTGGTTTAAGTTGTAATAAGGCTACTGAGTCTAGCTAGGTTCTTGGTCAGCTCACAGGGAGATGCCTATCCCAGTTGGAGCCAAATGTTACCTTCCAAAATGAACCCACCCCTATAGTCGCATTTTGTGGTGGATAGCATGGCTATTGGTAGTTTTCTCAAATTGATTTTGAGTTTTTCTAGCTGCAAGACTTAGGTTTTGATTTTTGTCTTAGAAATAAGATGACCCATAAAAGTCTTCTCTTCAAAATTTTCATAAAATGTTTTCAACAGCTAACGCGTGCTTAAAAGATGGTGGTTAACTAGTGAAAGTGGAAACTTTCACCAGCTAAGGGGCATTTCTCATAGGTTGTTAGCTGGTGAAAGCGGGGATTTTCAAACATCCAAAGAGCATTTTCCTGCAGGTGTGCGCTGGTGAAAGTTGTAAGTTCCAATAGCTAAGGAGCATTTCTTACGGGGTGGTGCGCTGGTGAAAGCAGTGAGTTTCAACAGTTAAGGATCATTTCCCACAGGCCGTTAGCTGGAGAAAGTGGGAATCATGTGTGTTTATCCACGTTTCAAAAAGAAAATGATGATATGATCGACCCATGTCATGCAATCGAGAAGGACGCACTGGTGAAAGTAGATAATCATGAAAACTTGAGTTGCATGTCCAAATCAAATTATAAATCAGATCTGGATCAGTAACTCACACTCCACAATCATGGCATCGGGAATGGAAAATTCAAATCCATTAGCATAGGTACAGAAGTTGTACTACCTAGCTGACAACATCAAATCAATTCATCGCTTCTCCAACACGCATAACTCTCAAATGTATGCTAAGTTTCTATTGTTGAAAGAACAGAGCTGAGTGCTTTCACCAGCGTGAAACCTCGGCCTGAACAACAATTTGCAGGGGTTGGTGTGCAAAATTGTTTGGGGTTTTAAGTTGCAAATGGCAAGGAGACGCAATGGTTCTTTACTCAGAAAAGAGTTGGACAACCTATCTTTCCTACAGATGCATCCAGAAGTCCAGAGACACTTCTCAAATGTAGGTTGCATTGAATTTGTTGAGAGGCTGTAGAATGGTTGTCACTAATCAACAACAGAGGATTTTTCTAAGACATTTGATGGAGATAAGGATCGCGTTGGGTCCTTGGAGATCATTTTAGATGAATCTGTCATTGCTGCAACGACCACCCTACCAAGATCGGGCCAGAGTTGGTTCAAAAACACTGCCACCAAAAACTTAAACTTCAGAGCGTATTTGAAGGAAGTGTTGAGGCATAATGCATGGAAAAAGAGTATGTCAGTTTCCCATTTAGAAGATGATTAGCAGGATCTATTTAAGGGAATCCAACTCTACATAACCTCGTAGGGCAGGTATGACAAACTCATGATGTATCATTTCAAGCTCCTATACCATTTCATAGGTAAAACTCTCCTCAATTTACCTTTTTTCTTACACAAGAGCTTAACTAAGGTCTGTAAAAAGATTAGGGCTCCACCCCTAAGCATGAAGAACACCCTGTTCCACTTTGGCCTTATTAAATTGATAATTCTAGAGGAATTAAGACAAAAGGGAAGGAGCTGGCAGAATTTTCTATTTTGGGAGGGCTTTGAAACACAGACTCAACCCGTAAATGAACAGGGGAAAGGTGGAAAGAAACAGTTAACTCCTCAAAGCTATTTGAGGAAGAGGAGGACTCTATCAGGACCTCCAGAAGATAGAATCTCTGGTGTGAAATCTCACAGATCAAAGAAAATGTTGAACTTTGAAACCACTACAGAGAAGCCTACAAAACAACCTACAGAGAAGAGAACAAACATATTAAACCTGCCCTACACAGACTCAGAACCAGAGAAAGAAGATGAGAGCCCTGTCATCAAAAGTCCTGAACATTCAACTGAGTTTGCATAGAATTATGAGACCTTTACTCACATGGAGGAGGGAGAAGCATCAAAGAGAACTAAGTTGAAGAAAACACAAAAAATCAAGAATCTAAAAGAGGTAATCACTCGGAAAGAGGTCTTGGAACGGGTAATCAAAGAAAGATAAAATAAGTTGTCTGATAACTTTGCAAAAACCAACACTGCATTTGAAAGAGTGGCTCAGTAAAGTGTTAAAGAGAAGAAAAGAAAACAGAAGATCACCAAAGATTACAATAGTCTATGGTGGCTTGTAAAGCACCTTAAAAGGAAGATCAAAAGATTGAAGAAAAAACAAAAGAAAAAGTCCCACCCAGATTTAAAAGTGCTTGATCAAGTTGTTGTTAGCATGCAAGGGGAGAAATTAGAGACACATTGAGTTTTGATGGAATCACAGTTTTGAAGGTGAAAACTCATTTTGGGCGCAGGCAGGGCTTTCACCAGCGCACAACGTATTTTTGCGACCAGTTAGCTGGTGAAAGGCAACGCTTTCACCAGCTAACCAGCGAAATATAAAGCGAGTTAGCCATTGAAAGCAGGAAAAGAATTTTTGGAAGCCAAGGACGGAACAGGTAATTTTAAACAGGTTATAAAAGAGTTCCAGAGTATCAAGGCATTAACAACTTGCTTGCAAAGGACTCAGCATCAGAGGTTTGAGGGAATTTCGGGAACCACATGCAAAATAAATTTCCTCAAATATCGACTATGAACGTTGAAGAAATACAAATGTCAAGACATGTGCCTTGCCATGTTTCATTACATCACAGATTCCAGGAGCTGAAGGATACAGATGGCGAATTTTTGAGATTGAAGACAATTCGAATGATAGTTTAGTTGTTAAATCTTTATTATCAAGTTGTTTAGTTAGATTTGACTTCCTATTCTTAGATACAAATCCATGTTTTTAGGATATGTAAAACTAATTGTAAGAGGCTATAAATGCCTATTTTTGCTAAGAGACATGGGTTCAAACTGGGAGATATTTTTATGCTACTATATAGACTCTTTTTGCAGAAATAAAGTTCAGTTTCCTTTCGTTTTCAATATCAGAATTGTCCATATTTCCTTTTCTGTACTTTGTTTAAGTTTATTTTAGTTCATGAAGACTGTTATCTCTTTATTGAGCTCATAGACTTGAAATTAAATGATTCCTCTCTATCTTACATTAAGCCCTACATTCATTTGTATTTGGCAATCAAGAATAGTGTTCTTCATCCCCCCTTTCAAATTACTTGATTTGATTATTGTTTCCTGAAAGCACTGTTTCTTTAGATGTGTGATGAGTTGTTTATTTCATTGATCATTAAAGACCCCATTGTTCCAAACACATAAAAACCATTATTTCTAAGTTACCAAGCATCCTTAGCCTACAAACCTAAGGAGTTTCTTGGAGTGATAACAAAAGGAATATATTGATTCCCCCAATGATCAAAATACTCCTATGATCTTCCTCTATTAGCACCCCTAGCTGATTTGATCTTTCAACTGATTTCTTGAGACTCTTAGACAGTCTCATTTCTTCTCCCTTTCCCACTTGGAAATTTGGAATTTTACTTCTACCCTCCTGACATTCTATGAGATCCTCAGATGATCTCTTCTTATTTCCCAGCTGGAAATCTAAATTTTCATGACTGTCTTCCTGTCATTTCATGATATCCTCCATTGATCTCATCCCATTTCCCACCTGACAATTTGAAAATTTATCTCTTCCCTCCTGGCAGTTTACAATATCTCTAACTAATATCTTCTCTTCCTCATCACTCATGATTTTTCCACTCTCTGCTTCACAAAGGTAAACCACTTTCTCCTCTGTTTCACTGAGGAAATGATGTGGGAGGACTCGAAAGTCCCTTTTCCGTTTCTAGATCAATGACTCACAAAAGATTCAGGCTCCATTGTTTCGACAAATTCCACACCACTTCTTCTTAGGTCACTCGAAGTGCCAAGTCTCTAGTCTGCCCGATATTATGCCACGTGTCTACAAAACATCAACGATTCTATTTTAGTTTTGGGAATCTGCGTTTCCGCAATTCCTAAGTCTCTAGACATGCAAACCTCTAAAGTTAAATCCTTCCAGACTATCAGATCTTCTAACGCACGTCCTCTACTATCGACAACTCAGATACATTTCAACTTTGTCCAATTTTCTCCCTAATTGTCGTCGTTGTGAATCCTCTGAATTCTCTCATCTGGCCAAACCCTTCCTGATCTAAAAGATGGTCATGATGAAATATATGCTTCGGCCATTGGGAGTTCTCGACCCATGCAACACCACTTTTCCCCGAAGTGTCTATCCTCCAAAACGAAGGATTGAATGACACCTTTCCTTTGCTAATGGATGGATTGGATGGACTCTTAACCTCCAAACTTCAGGAGTTCTCACTCCACCCAATTCCACTTTTCTCCAGTGTGTATGACCACCAAAGTGAGGGATCCTCTGACACCTTTCCCTCATTATCTGACATTTAAGATGAACTCTAGCCTTGGGGAGATCTTTCTCCACTCAACTTTCTCTTCTCCCAGAGTGACTTTTCTCTGAAGTGGGAGATAGCTAGGATGACTTCACAACTCTGACCTTCAGGATTCCTCTCCCGTTCATGCTTATAATCCTTTGATGTCTACTTTGGAATGTAGGATCTGAAGAAACCTATCCCCACTGATGGACGACCCAGATCTGCCTCGACTCCCAAAAACTTCAGGACTTTTCCAAACTATTCTCCTCCTCTCTTCCACAGTGTTATACGTCAAGACCTCCATATATGCTGATACATGCTCTCCTACGCCAATGGTCACGATCTACTCCACTCTTCAGGAGTTCAAGAATTATGCAAACCCCATACTCTAAATCTTCCGGAGTGCTTCTTCTATGAATTCCACAATCAGATGACACATGTCCTTTGCAACGGATGGTTCATATCTCCTATGGATCGTTGGTACTTTGAGACTTTTTCCACCTTCTACACCCCCTTTCTTCCAGAGCGCCTCCTTTCGAACTCCACAATCTAATGCCACATGCCTCATGGCGATCAACGACCAAGATATGCTTTTCTATTTAGGGCTTCAGGAGTTTTTCACACTCCTTAAATGAACACTCCCGTAGTGTTATTTCTCCATATTTTCCTATCTACTAACATGTACCCCTCCTAGTGCCAATGACTAGGATGAGCACCAAGCTTCGGAGCTTTGATGGGTTTGGCTCGTTTCTCTCCTAGAATCTCTTGTAGTGCAATTTCTCCAGACTTCCATATATTCTTCCACTTGTCCCTCTTGATGATGGACAATCCTGATCCACTTAAGGACTTTGGGAATTCAATGAGTCTGCTCTCTTGTGCACTTAAATAGGTTTAAATCAAGTTTTCTTACCTAGATTTGACAGATGTCGATCCTTCGTTCTCAAATCCAATGGCCAGGATATCTTGTCCTCCTCGACGTGCTCCTCCTATATGGACATAGGTATAATGGTTGAGATACCTCCCATCTCTCAAACAACAATATAGGTACTCTTCTCCCTCCTTAGCCCCCTAATATGAAAAGGGGCCATGCACACAAAACTAGAAAAATACTCTACCTCCCATCTTGCCTTGCAACACAAATCTACCACTTTCTCTTAGGATGGGTATCCAAACTCTCACAAGTAAAACTAATAAAAAATTATGCAGCATAACATTACCCATAACCAATGTGATCCATTTCTCATATCCACCATTTGTTTTATATAATTTTCCCTTAAATCATCCCCACTTACACAATTAATTCACTTTTTAATTAAAATAATTTAGAATTATTTACCCCATACACTTGTCACCCTTTCCCCAATTTTCCAAATTAAATCCACATTTTATTTTAATAATATTCAATTTCCCTTACCCTTCATAAAAGTGCTCCTTAATTCTCTCCTAGTTGTCTCTTTATCCTCCTTATTTTCAATTAATGAATGACGTTTTTATAAAACTAATTTGAATTAAAATAGGATTCTTCTATAGTTAGACTAGTATTAGCTAGGCTCTAGATACCTTTTTATCTCCACAGATTCGTTTATGCTTTATTCCTTTCTTATCTTAAATTTGAATTAGTTATTTTGAATTAGTGTTAGCAATTTTAGGTAGCCTCTTGTCTTCCATGTTAAACAACATGGAAGACATGAGGCTACCTAAAATTGCTTCAAAATCAAGTAATAACAACCATCGACTCAAGTGAGGATGGCATAAAGATGCTCGGTCTTGGATAAACTATTGGGGAATCATGGAAGAAACCATTTTGCAGAATAAAGATACTATTCAAAAAAACTTCAAATCAAAATTTAAGGAAAAAATGTGGTGTAATAAAGAGTTAGAGAAAAAAAAGAAAATTAAGGTATTATAAATATGTAATCAACCCTAATCTAGAAGATCAAAACTATCTATACGTTTTTCCAAGTGTAAAGAAAAAAATAAGCATTTCTAAGATAAGAACAAATTCTCACGAGCTCCATCGTGAAAATGGGTGTTGGTCAATTCCTAAAACGCCATGGAATGAAAGAGTTTGTCACCTTTGTGACACTAAGAAGGTTGAATATGAAAAGTACTTTCTCTTAGATTGTCTAACCTATACCCATATTACATCTCATTTTCAGAATATTGGTCACACTACCAACCTTCCTAACCTCTTAACTCAACAAAAGTATGGTGATCTTGGAAAGCTTCTCATAATGCCTTTAGAGCATAGAAACAAAATTCTAAAGAATCACAAGTAATCCCTTACCCTCTTAAGGTCTGATAGACCAATTAGGTCTTAGTGGACGTTAATCGTCATCATCATCATCATATTGTATTAATTCTTTAAAATTATCTCATCTTTCTTATTATATTGAATTGACTTGCCTCTTTCCAATGTTATTTAATTTTTATTTTAGTTTTAGTATTTTTACCAAGATTAGACTTAGGATTAAATTTTAAATAGGCGTAGACTTCCAAATGGGGATTTAAAATTAATAATTTCAATCCTTATTTATTTAGTTAAATCTGGCAATGCTTAAATATTATACAAGTTTTGATTATTTGCTCAAGTTCTTCTAGGCCACCTAGATTCATTGACTCAAGTTTTATTTCCACGATGTTCCCTTCAAGACACACTCTGTGCTCCAAGGGTGCCACTCTCCCTGGATTGCTTTTTGTAGTTGTCCAAACCCTAGAGAAGGCACTCCATTTCAGTGACATTGTGAGAGACCAAGGGATTCTAAGGAATAATGACCCTTTCTTATTGCAAGCCCCTTAGAAATCTTTGTGAGGGACTGTCTCAACTTTTCCTCACAACATCGTGGACCTATCAAAATAGGTAATCATTAACTTAAATTTTGAGCCACAGCGGGAGTGCTAGTAGTATGTGACATGGATGTTTCCACACCTCTCCCTCAATATATGATCGATGTGCATGACCCCTTTACTCCTTATGTGAGTCATATTAGCAAGAAATTGTCATCCTTCATCCATCAACGGAATACTATCAATGATTCATAAACAACATCATAATATAATCGATCATATGTCACATATGCATGAATGAAATACTCAAACCAATACAATCCACCCCCTAACTAAATATACAGTCAAAGTAGGTCCATTGATGTTGTTGGTACACATATAATCCTGAAATTTTGAGCTTTGCATTCTCCATGTCATCAAATTATAATCTTTCCCAAATTATGTAACTTAGAAAATAACTTTTGAATTTTAAATCAAATTTGTTTCTGGTTAATTAGGAATAAGACATGCATGATATCTGTCGTTGATGAAGTTTTTCTATTTTCATAGAACAATACTAATTTCTTCATATTTTTGGAGCCGCCTAATGGTTAAAGACATAAATCACTAAAGGTATCTCTGTAGCTTCACGCTTTGGGCATTTCGATAATTGTTAACGATAAAAGTCCCGAAACCAAAAAGTGTTCATTCATCACTTTTCCTAAACCTTTGAAGGACACGAGTCATGGTCCACATGTATCTTTTGAGTGTTCCCTGATTTGACACATGGCACCCATTTCTGACATTTTTATTTGAAGATTCATTCGATTCTAAGTAACACATGGAACCTCCCTTTTCTCGACATGTCATCTAGAATGATGTCATCTGTGACACGTCACTATGGGAGATGAACCTTCATAAATATAACAAAGAACTAATTCCTAAATCACCGAAATACCAAAATTTCAAAGTATTAAACTTTAATTAATTAAGTTGATCATGGTCAAGAGATAATGGATGACTTCACACTTCAGGGTTCAAATGCTTACCCTTGATCGCATCATAAAATCTCCAAAGTCAAAATATCTCAAACAATTAAAGCCATAAATATGATTAATTAAGACTTACATTGATTACTGGGTAATTAATCACTTCACAATTTCAGGTTTTGGATATTTCCTCTCAAACTACATTTAAAAACCCCGAAGTCTGAATCTCTGAAATGCTTGAAATTACCAAATTTTTTAAACATGATTAATTAAAGTATTAGAAACGATTATCCAGGGATTAACCTTCATAGATTCAATACTCGAATAATTCTCACTCTATCTCATCTAAATTTCTTGAACATGAACCATCGAATATTAATGGCATTTATGATAAATCAATGGTAATGATTTTTAACATAAATTGTGGATGGCCAGGTAGAATTTTCCATTAAATTTAATAATTTTTTTGTCAATAAAGCTATACTATAATAAATGCATCTGAGGTGAATAAAATACTTTGATTTTGAATTTAATTTTCACTCTCTGCAAAGTAGAAAGTTTTATCTGATTGAGAAGCTCACACAATTTTTTTGCAACTTGTAACATCCCGCTCTGGCACACTGAGAAACTTATTATTTGAGGACACTTGCTCGCAATTGATCTGGACCTTTTTGATGTTAGACCTTTTATACTTGATTATGATGTGATTGACTGATGACATGATGTGTTACTATTTGATGTATACAGGTGCTATTGACTTAGTTTTATTGAGTGTGCACGGTTTTTGGACCTTGATGATGCAGAGGCATCGGTGGAACCCCCTTGGACTCTAGATTGAGTCAGGCAGTGTGCTATCTGGGTTGATTTAATTACTGTGATATTTCATGGATTTGATGATTTGATGTTGACATTTATGACATGATTGTTGATGATGCAGGTTGACGATAGCTTGTTGAACAGACTCACATATGGAGTAAAGGGGCCACACACGATTTGCAAAAAGGTTGAGGGAGAGGGGTGGACAGTAGCCCTGCCACCACCTACTAGCACTCCTGTCGTGGCCCGAACTATAGGTTAACAATTACCTAGTTCGAGAGGATCCACGATGCTGTGAGGGAAGACTGCGACAGTCGCTCACGATGATTCTAAGGGGTGTGCAATAAGGCGGGGGCCTTATTCCTTAGAACCCTTAGTCTCCCACAAGTTCACCTGACAGAGTGTTGACTCCAAGGGTTATAGATGTCTACCAATTAGTCCAGTTGGTGAGTGGCACCCTTGGAGCATGTGGTGCATCCTGAAGGGCACGTCACACAAAAGAAACTCAGTTGGCGAGTGGCACCCTTGGAGCACGTGGTGCATCCTGAAGGGCACGTCGCACAAAAGAAATTCAAGAGGCGAGTGGCACCCTTGGAGCACATGGTGTGTCCTGAAGGGCACGTCGCAATAATGTGGATGAAGGAGTCAGCCTAAATAGCCCTAAGACATCAACACCTAAATAAATCCTTAAATAATTCCCCTAACCAGGCGTTGCCAATTCAGAATTTGAGCCCTATGTAAAAAAAAAAGAACATAATTCAAGACTATACATTTAATATTCATTACCCCTATGATTTTCAACCTCCACCAAATCCAAGGAGTTTCCTTCCTTAATTAAATACATGAAACGATTCCTCCTTTAATTGAATTCATAAATTAATTCCTTCCTTAATTGCATACATAAGGCCCTTCCTCATTCCCAGTAATAAGCTTGATAATTTATCTTTTAGTGAAGGTGCTACTACTTTTCCCTAACATAATAATCAAAACTTAACCATCTCCTAATAACAATGGCATTATATTCTAGCTCACAATAGTTCTGCCATTCAAGTAACATTAGAATTTCATTTCCTACTAGCTAGCATTAACAAAACAGGTGCTACTAATAAAATTAAACAAAAAAAAAAACCCACTTAAGCTAATGTGAGTCTTCATAAAGTGTGTAGGGTAAAATAAAGAGATTTAAGAAATTAATTCAAATAGGTGGTTGTAAATTTGAAAGGAAGAAATTAATTTGTTAACTAATGGGAGTTTAAAAGAAAAATACACACACACACACACACACACACACACACACACACACACACATATATATATGAATATAAAAATATATATAATGAAAAGATGCTTAGTGCATTTACCTTTTTGGAGTTTTCAAAAAAAATAAAATAAATAAATAAATAAAATAAAAGGGGGGAAAACTTAAAAGAAATATGATTTAGGGTTTTTGATTAAAAACCTAAAACAAAAGGTGTTTTGAGAAAAAAAAAAAGAAGAGGATAAAAGAAAGGGGATGGGGGAAAAGAGAGGGGGATTCAACTATTAGGTATTGTTATGCTGCCAAACTGGGGAACTGGACTGATTGCTTGTAGGAGTTGGGGATTTTCTCAGCTGACCTGAGTGGTAGCTCAGCCTTGGAGGGGAGCTGGGAAGCTAGGCTATTGTTTGGATTGTGCGTGGCCCCTTTGCGGCTCCGGGGGCTGAGGGGGAAGCAGAGTACCCCTAGAGTTTGGATGGGAGGTACCGGTGATTCCTCTACAGTCGGCAAGTGGGAGCATCAAGGAGCACGCGGACGCCATCTGGAGCGGGCGAATAGGCCAAGGTATGTTTTGATTTGGATGAATGCTAGTCTATGTTACGTCTGAAAATTTAGATGGCTGAGTTTTTATTTTGGATGAATGTTTAAGTTTGGTGATAAAGATTAGTTTAGAATGGGTATGGTAAAAACTTGTAGTTTCCGTGGATACTGTAATACTCACTATATAAACTTAGTTTAAATGGTTATCGTTGTTCTGGCATGTATGCCGTGTTGACTGTGAAAATTTTATTGAAAGTGCGGGACAGTGTATTTCTTCCAAATCATTGTGAAGAAAATTTTCATGTGACTGTGGGCGTGCTTTTATTACCAGGGTTTTCTTTTATTTCTGCCATGGGTGTATTCTTTAAATGAATGGGGGTATTTCTGTTGTGGGCATTTCATTTTAGCCTATTACTCTCATTCATTTATAACCTACGGTCATCTCATGGTAACTTACTGGCCAATCGTTTTTTGGACATTCTGTCTTCGGTTACTGTGGGCAATTTTATTTATGAGTGTTTTTTACTTTTTGCGGTGGGCGTTGGACTTCTTGGGCTTTTTCCTTCACCGCCTTTTTACCCTACAACCCAGAATTCATTCTTACCTTCTGCCGCGGGCGATCCACATTCTACCCGGGGGTGTTGTCTTTATTTCCTGCCTGTATACTTACAGGTCTGCGTCTTCAGCCTGAGCGTTTCTACATTGCTGGGGGGATTTATTCTGTTAGTATTTTCACATTCTGACTGGGGGCTTCGTTCTTATTTCCTGCCTGTATATTTACATGTCTGCGTCTTCTACCATTTTTAAATCCTCAAATTTCTAGACAGTAACTTCTTACTGGTCTGCGTTCTCCTCAATTTCAGGGGAGTAAAGTTATTACCTGTCGGCGTTTTTATCAAATAGTTGTTGGTAAAGTAAACCCTAGGTAATTGTTATTATTTCTCTCATGTTGGATCTTCTTATAAAAACAATATAATATCAACTCCAGTACAAGAGTTATTCAAGAGTCTCTCCAGTTGTAGAACCTATCTTGGAAGAATTTTATTCCGGTTAAACATTTATTTATCAATGGTATTAACTAAACTAATGCAAAAGTAAATGGAAAAATCACTAGATATACCACTTTAAAAAAAAAAAAAAGCTTCAATTTTACTCTAGAAATTTCTATTCTGTGGAAATGTAATTCCAGTTTTAACTACCAACTGATCCTGCCAGACTCAACCCTAAACCTCAGATTACTACTTTACTCTTGAACGGTAATGTAATCCTATTCATCTTTGGAATGCTTTTAACTTAAGACTATGCCCAGTCCTCCGATACTCCTTGGTGCAGTCCAGATCCTTCAGAATATGTGATTTTGTTCATCCTCGGTCAAGCCTTGGCATTTCCATCATTAAAAGAATTAAATCCTTCCTGTCTGAAAGAACATGTCCCTTCAGTCATTATCATTTTTGTGGAGCCTGCACAGCGTACCTTAAGGGATTAGTAGGAACCCCCTCTCCTCTGTGGTGTATGAAACTATGCTTTTTTTTGGTTGTTGTGTCGTTGAGTTGGGTAGCGTGAGGAGTGCCCACCATTCGCCAGGTTGTCGATCATTAATCTGTGTTCGACAGAGTGAGCAGAACGCCAGCCTTTCCCACCTTGAATGCTCAGAAATTTGCGATGGGTGCAATAAATGTAAACGGTAAGGTGATTACACGCCTATTTTCAAGGTCATGATGGTTTATGGAAGGTTAGTATATTGGATTTTTTTTATATGATTAAGTCTGGAACGCCAAAAATGTAATTTGTGAAATTCAAATTTAACAGTGTATATTTTAAGTAAACGTAATTTAAATATGTTGAACGTAATTTAGGTTAGTTTGTTGGAGACTTAAATAAAAAAACTATAGACAATATTATTAAATATTAAAATACAAAATATGAAACATATGACTTTATATACGTTTAAAATATATATATATATTGTAAATTGAATATAATTAGAATTAAATTTTTAAAAGTAAAATTAAATATGTATTTTTAAAATTTTATCTTTGAAAATGCATTGCTCTATCATTTGATTTATTGAACTTTTGGAGATGATGTTGGTGATGAGAATAAAGAAAGTTATTAAGACATTAATACTTCAAGAATGGATGTAAAAAAAAACATGAACTGAAGTATGAGTTTATTTATCATAATTGCCTTCTATATCTGCAAATTAATGTTCATAGAGCAATCATTACTCTTGTTGTATTTAACTTTTCAAAATGCTCTAGACTAGATAAAACAAAGCCCCAATAGTAAGGTATTATGTTGTTGTCTAGAACTATGCTACCAATATATGAAAGGTACTGATTTAAGTAAAGGCTAATGTTATGGTAAAGATTGTTTTACATTATTTTAATGAATAGTTAAGCGGTCCTTATTATTTAAATTTGCAATGCATTTAATTGTAACTAGATGTTATTTAATTAATGGTTATTAAATGGTCTTTTAGTTGTTATCGCCATATTAGTTAGTTGCAAGGTTAATTATGTGATTGCTATTAGTAGGTTGTGAAGCATGAAATGCATTGTTATTCAACAACAATGCTAGGATACTGTTAGATGGAAGGATTTTGTTAGATTATTGAAATTGTTACTGAAAAAGTTATAGTTATTAATAGCATAATTTGACATGGTTATGTTATGGAGACGTGATGGTAGTTTCATCATGATTCAGTAAACTGAGATTTTGCAAGTAAACTAATGTACATTGTTAATATTGGGATGGTACTCGTCGCTTAACGGAAGACCAATGGAGCAATTGATCTATGATTGATGTCTTCGAGTCTCAATAGTGGTTGGTCGTTATTAAAGTCCTCCTGACGTGTGTCTCTCGTGGAGGTTCTGATTGTCCTTGATTTTGTAGTACTTGGTGGTATTACCTTGCGTGGTCTTCTTGTGTCGGGAGGGATGTGGACACCTTCAGTAGTCTTAGTATATATGTCTGTGTGTTTTTCTACATCAAGAATCCAGTGCCGTATCAAGAGTCTCGTGCCCTTTAAAGGTAGGGTTTCCACTCTTGCGACACACCTGAGGGGATTACTAGTTTCTACCTGAGAAAATGGCCAGGAGCCTATCTGACCTCCTCTCTCTCTAGAGCAGAGGACTAAGATTAAACACCCTGCTTTCCTATGCAGAAATACTAAACCTACTACCATGGATTCTACCTTCTGTGTTCTTACGGTACCTAACCTTGTGTGTCATTTATTGTTGAATATATTGGGGGGCACCTTGTCTAAGGTAGTATTTGCTTGCAGTTACTGGTTGTGCGCCTTGCGTCTTCTTGTTTTGATCGTCGTGGTTGCGTCTTGTTAGTCGTCGGGTAGCGACGTAGAGTCCAGTGTGTCTGTTTCCCCTCCTACACGTGCGCACATACCTTTTTTTTTTAAAAAAAACTTGCACCTGTTGTCAGAGTTGTTGTCGTAATGAGGAGGGTCGTTACATATGGTATCAGAGTTGGTTCGACCCGCGACATGGGATTCGCTACGACTTTCGTTGACATGATTACATTGACTATACTTTTGTTGATCGATTTGATTGTGTGCGTGTAGGTAATCATGGTTAGAGGACGTCATGGAGGCAGACGATGGGGTGCTAGGGGAGGAGGCATGATGCCTCCAAAATCATCCACACCTGAGGGATCGAACCCCCAGGGAGGTGAGCAGGTTCTCGGACAGGAGCAGATAGCAGTTGGTGATGTTATTGGGATGATGATATCCTTTCAGCATATGTCCGAGGCTCTGATCAACCGTTTAGATAGAGACGAGGCCAGGGAGCCGACACCCCCTAAGGTTCTGCCACGCGCATCGGCCGTTACAGGTAGCATTCACCGTGAACTTGAGAAGGTAAAATTTCTCGAGTTCTTTGGTGCCCCAAACGACGCAGACACTGAGGCATGGTTGGAGAATATGGTGATGTGCTTCGCACTTCGCGATTATACCTCCAACATGAAGGTTCGCATGGTGGTATTTCAACTGAAGGGGAGCGCTCTTCTATGGTGGAAGACGCTCCTGTCGCAGCTGAACATGGCCGTTGAAGATGTGTCATGGGAACTGTTTGAGGAACGGTTCTGAGAGAGGTACCTTTCAGAGGAATTCATTGAGCGTCAGCTCAATGAGTTCAATGCGCTACGACAGGGAGGTCGTACGGTGCCCGAGTACGAGGCACGTTTTATGGAGCTGCTCCGGCATGCTCCATACCTTAACACTGAGAAGCTCAAGGTCAACTGGTTCGTGTTTGGCCTTAACGGCAGCCTACGTGCAAAGGTTAGGATCTTGATGCCTCAAACCTTGTATGACATTGTCCAAAAGGCCCTCATAGCAGAGGAGGAGCTTATCAGTGGGGGTCAGACCAGGACTTCAGCGAGACCCACAGGGTAGAGTTCATCTGGTGCACCGACGCATCAGACACCAGCGAGACATACGCCGGGACATCATGGCTTCCAGAGGGGATCCACTTTTTCTACACCCCGACGACCGTCGCCTCAGCAGCGAACACCTTATCGAGGACCAAAACACCAGCAACAACGTCGCCCGCAGCAGGAGAATTTTAGGCCTGTTTAGTAGAACAGACTAGGGTTTCAGGCGGGTGGGCAGTCATCTTCTACTTCGGGTACCAGGACTACTGGGCCAAAGAAGGGGTGTTGGATGTGGGGGGAGCCAGACTACCAACGCGACTGTCCTGTGGAGAGGATCAGGAAATTTGGATCAGCGAGACCCTCTACCATGGGAGATATGGGCAAGGCCCATGGGATTCATGCAGCGGTGAAAAACCACCAGGAAGAGCACCAGTCGACTGTGCTCAAGACGACATGTACTGTCGCTGACCAGACCCTTAGTATTTTGATAGACCCAGGAGCTACTAAGAGTTTCATTTCTGGTGCAGCGCTAAAAAGGATTAAGGTAAAGGTAGTCGAACAAGATGATTTTAGCTTCGTGGAGATGGCTTCGGGAGCCAAACAAAAGGTTGGAGGAAAGGTTATGGGTTGTGCCCCTAACCTGGGAGAGTTTTTCACGAGGGTCAACTTGTACGTCACGATCTTAGGATCTTATGACATCGTGATCAGTATGGATTGGTTGGAAACGCATGAGGCGATACTCAACTATAAGATGAAATAGTTGATCTTGGTTGATCATGAAGGACAGAGACGTGTGATTGTAGGAAGGAACCAGGGAGTTTCCCTGCAGTTCGTCTCTTCCTTACAGTTATGGAAGAGTATGCGCAAGGGGTGCAAACTTTATGCGATCCTCGCGATAAACGAGAAGGGAGTAGCGGAAGGTCTAGAACACCTTCCGGTGGTGAAGGAGTTTGCGGACGTATTTCCAAGAGGAGTTTCCTGGGATGTCGTCGGAAAGGGAAATAGAGTTTACCATAGACCTGAAACTGGGAACCGAACCAATAGTAAGAATGCCTTATCAGATGTCGACCCAGGAGTTGCAAGAGTTGAAACTGCAACTGAAGGAGTTGTTGGACCTGGGACTGATACATCCTAGTGTGTCACCGTGGGGTGCACCAGTTATTTTCATACGAAAGAAGGACAGATCATGGAGGATTTGCATTGACTATTGGTTGTGGAGCCTGATTATCTTCCTGATGCAGATGTCCTTTGCTTTCAGCCGTGTCTATACCCCATGAAGTATTTACAACCCAGAAGTATGTACACTCTTCCACGCAAGGGAGTGTAGAGGGGGGGTACCCCCTTTGCGGGGTCCGGGGGGTCCATCCCCCCGGCTGGGGGATCTGGGGGCAAGCGGGCCCCCAACGGGGGTTCGGGGATGAATCCCCTGAAGCAAAAATTGCCTTATAAAAGTATATTGTAATTTCATTGTAAATCTGGACCGTTCATTATAAGGTCGTAGATCTAATGATAGAGATTATGTTAGGGTTTTTTTTTCCCTAGAAGGTAACCCTCTTTTATGAGGGAAATGTATTGCAGCTATGTATGAGGGTGAATATTGTATTATGAGAGAGGAGACTGTGACAGAAAGAAGAGGAAGTTACAACGGGTTTTGCTATAGGTTGTATCCCTTTATTTGTTGGATAATAATAAAGGAAGGACCTGGCAATTTCTCTGGTGGATGTAGCCCACACTGGTTGAACCACGTAAATCTGTGTCTCTCTTATATTGTGTGTCTTCTGTGTTTTTGTTTCTGCATTTGTTTTATTTTATTGCTCCGCGGTCCTGTTTTCTAACAATTGGTATCAGAGCGTAAGGTAACTCGCAAGAAAAGAGGGTTCCTGGTTTGAGTGGGAGCAATGTCGAAAGATGGAAAGTTTAGGGTTGAGAAATTTAACGGCCAAAACTACCAGTTATGGAAGATGCAGATGGAAGACTATTTATATCAGAAGGATCTATTCCTACCATTGAGTGGAGTAGCAAAGAAGCTGGAGGCCATGAAGGAAGAAGAATGGGATATTCTTGACAGAAAGGCTCTAGGAACGATACGGCTGAGCCTAGCAGCGTCGATGGCTTTCAATATTTTGAAAGAAAAGACAATGAAGGATTTGATGGATGCACTAGCCAAATTGTATGAAAAACCCTCGGCATCGAATAAGGTATTTCTAATGAAGAGATTATTTGATATGAAGATGTCAGAAGGTGGGTCTGTTGTAGATCATTTAAATGAATTTAATACAGTTACTAATCAACTAAGTTCTGTAAAAGTGGACCTTGATGATGAGGTTAGGGCTCTTCTAATCTTGTGCTCATTGCTAGAAAGCTGGAATGGCTTGGTCATGGCTGTAAGTAACTCTGTCTCTGGTTCAAATACTTTAAAATTTGATGATGTTGTTGGTGTTATCCTTAGTGAGGAA
>ML779881.1:148065-196543 GCA_009831015.1 Picea engelmannii | reverse complement strand
ATGCATTATGTTTTGGAGGTTCAGACACTTTTCTACAGGGATATGTTGATTCAGATATGGCAGGTGATAAAGGCAGCAGGAGGAGCACCACAGGGTATGTTTTTACTATAGGTGGAACAACAGTAAGTTGGATTTCAAAACTAGAAAAGGTTGTTGCACTTTCAACAATAGAGGCAGAGTATGTTTCTGCTACAGAGGCTAGTAAAGAGATGATTTGGTTACAAAGGTTTATGGAGGAATGGGAAAGAAGCAGGAGAACAACAAGTTGTACTGTGATAGTCAGAGTGCCATTCACCTTGCAAAGAACTCAACCTTCCATTCGAAGACTAAGCATATACAGTTGAGGTACCACTTCATACGATCCGCTTTGGAAGATGGACAATTGAAGATGGAAAAGATACACACTAGCCAGAATCCTGCTGACATGTTAACAAAGGGAGTAACCAGGGAGAAACTAAGTTCTTGCTCAACTTCAGTTGGTCTTCAAGAATGAAGATGAAAATGAGAAATTTTCCAGGTCTAATAAGGTTCAGAGTCTAGAATATACAACAACGGTGGACTTGTTGAGATCAGTCTCCAAGTGGGAGATTGTTGGTTTTGGAGCTTGATTATCTTCCTGATGCAGAGGTCCTTTGCTTTCAGCCATGCCTATACCCCATGAAGTATTTACACCCCAAAAGTATGTACACTCTTCCACGCGGGGGAGTGCAGAGTGGGGATACCCCCTCTGCGGGGTCTGGGGGGTCCATCCAACTAGCTGGGGGATCTGGGGGCAAGCAGGCCCCCAGCAAGGGTTCGGAGGTGAAGCCCCCGAAGAAAAATTTTCCGTATAAAAGTATATTGTAATTTCATTGTAAATCTGGACCGTTCATTATAAGGTCGCAGATCTAACGGTAGAGATTATGTTATGGTTTTTTTTTCCCTAGAAGGCAACCCTCTTTTATGAGGGAAATGTATTGCAGCTATGTATGAGAGTGAATATTGTATTCTAAGAGAGGATACTGTGAGAGAAAGAAGAGGAAGTTACAGCGGGTTTTGCTGTAGGTTGTATCCCTTCATTCACTGGATAATAATAAAGGAAGGACCTGGAAATTTCTCTGTTGGACGTAGCCCACACTGGGTGAACCATGTAAATCTGTGTCTCTCCTGTATTGTGTGTCTTCTATGTTTTTGTTTCTACATTTGTTTTATTTTATTTCTCCGTGGTCCTGTTTTCTAACATTGACTACCATCAACTGAACAAGGCTACGATCAAGAATCAGTATCCCTTACCAAGAATTGATGATCTGTTCGATCAAATGAAGGGTGCGACGGTGTTCTCCAAGATCGATTTGTGATATGGGTACCACTAGTTATGGATCAAGGAGGATGACATCCCTAAGACTGCCTTTAAGACAAGATTTGGACTTTACGATTTTACGGTTCTACCATTTGGACTGACGAACGCCCCAGGGGTATTCATGATTTTTATGAACGGGGTGTTCCACGAGTACTTGGACAAGTTCATCCAAGTATTCATTGACGATATTTTGATCTAATCTCGGATGAAGGAGGAGCATGACGAGCACTTACACTTGGTACTACAATGTTTACGAGAACACAAATTATATGGGAAGTTGTCCAAATGCTCTTTTTATCAATCCAGGATTCACTACTTAGGGCACATCATCTCCGGTGAAGGTATCGCCATGGATCCAACGAAGGTTGAGGCTATTATGGAATGGTCCGTGCCGATGAATGTCACAGAAGTGCATAGTTTTATGGGTTTTACAGGATACTATCGACGATTTGTCGAGGGATTTTCGAAGGTAGCATATCCGATCACGGAATTGCAGAAGAAAAACAAGAAGTTTGTTTGGACGGAGAAATGTACGGAAGCATTTCAGAGGATTTAAGAGTTGTTGACAATAACAACGATACTAAAGGTCCTTGACATGGATGCGAACTTCTTGGTATGCACTGACGCATCCAAGGAAGGATTAGGCGGAGTCTTGATGCAAGACGGACAAGTGATTGCTTATATTTCGAGGACGCTGAGAAGGCATGAGGAGAACTATGCGACGCACAATTTGGAGTTGTTAGCCATCGTTTATGCCTTGAAGGTTTGGAGACACTACCTTATTGGATGGAAATTTGAATTAAAGACTGATCATTGTGGACTACAATACATTTTTACGCAAAGCGATCTGAACGCGCGACAATGGCGTTGGTTGGAATTGCTTAGCGAGTACGACTTCGAGATTACTTACATAAAGGGAACAATGAACCAAGTGGTGGATGCTTTGAGTCGGAGGCCATGCATATTTTCAGTGTTTCCTCTTCAAATGAATCTATGTGAGAAGATTCTCACTTTACAGCATGATGATGAATGGTACAAGGAAGTCGAGGAGTTTATCGGAAAAAAACACAATGATGGTACCACGATATGAGGGATTTTCTTTCGATAGCGATGGGTTGTTGAGGTTTAGAGGCCATATTTACGTACCGCCTAACGAAGAGTTGAGGATGTTGATCCTGAGTGAGGCTCATAGAGCAGTTTACATGGCTCATCCAAGAGTTACAAAGATGAGGGCAGACCTTAAACCCTTATTCTTCTAGAAGGGAATGAAGGCTGACATAGTCAACTTCGTGGCTAGATGTCTAGAGTGTTAGCAGGTAAAGGCTGAACATAGACACCCTGCAGGATTACTTCAACCACATGCCATTCCGGAATCGAAATGGGAAGTTATATCGATGGATTTTATTGTTGGATTTCCACTGACGGCAAGGAAACACGACTCGATTTTTGTAGTAGTAGAAACTCTAACGAAGAATGCTCACTTTATTCCTATGCGTACAATGTATCAGGCACCTGAAATAGCGAGATTTTTCAGCAGTGAGATTGTGAGGCTGCATGGCGTGCCTAAAAAGATTATATCCGATCGAGGATCGGTGTTTACTGGACGATTTTGGATGAGTTTCCAAGAGGCATTGGGAACCCAACTTAGTTTTAGTACTACGTATCATCCAGAGACTGATAGGTAGACCGAATGAACGAACCAAACCTTGGAAGACATGTTGCGCATGTACGTGATGGACCAACAAAAAAGTTGGGAGGAATTCTTGCCTCTAGTAGAGTTCACTTATAACAACAGTTACCAGAGCACCATTAAGATGGCACCTTTTGAGTTCCTTTATGGGCGACCGTGTCGGACGGCCTTGAGTTGGGATTGGCTTGAGGATAGGGTCCTAGTGGGACCAAAAGCGATCCAAGAAATGGAAGAGCAGATGGAAACCATAAGACAAAGGATTAAAGAAGCGCAGGATTGACAAAAGAGCTATGCCGATGTGCACCGAGTCGACCGTAGTTACGAGGTCGGAGACCGAGTTTTCTTGCGGGTTAAACCGCATAAGAGTTCGATCAAGTTTGGAAAGGGAGCTAAAATATCTCCTAGGTTCATGGGACCTTTCGAGATCGTGGAGAGAAAGGGGCCCGTGGCCTATCGACTAGCCTTTCCTGATTCTTTGAGGCATATGCACGAGGTTTTTCATGTATCTGTTTTGAGACATTATATTAGTGATCCTACACACGTGATTGACCTGAGTTCCTTGCAGGTATCAGATGAGGGAGTGCTCACGGCTAAGTCGGTCCACATCTTAGATCATCACGTTCGACAGTTACGATGTCATATGGTAGATCAGGTCAAGGTCCAGTGGGACAGTTATAGTCCGCACTAGGTGACATGGAAGGACGCATATGATATGCGTCAGCAATTTCCATTTTTTTTTGATAGATAGACTTATGATACTGTGATACTTTTATTTCTACATTTATACTGAGAAACTTCGGGATGAAGTTTAGACCAAGATGGGTTGTATGTAACATCCCGCTCCGATGCACTAAGAAACTTATTATTTGAGGACACTTGCTCGCAAGTGATCTAGAACTTTTTGATATTAGACCTTTTATACTTGATTATGATGCAATTGACTGATGACATGATGTGTTGCTATTTGATGTAGATAGGTGCTATTGACTCAGTTTTATTGAGTGTGCAGGGTTTTTGGACCTTGATGATGCAAAGGCATCTGTGGAACCCCCTTGGACTCCAGATTGAGTCAGGGAGTGTGTTATTTGGGTTGATTTAATTACTATGATATTTCGTGGATTTGATGATTTGATGTTGACATTTCTGACATGACTGTTGATGATGCAGGTTGACGACAGCTTGCCGACTAGACTCACATATGGAGTAAAGGGGCCACACATGATTTGCAGAGAGGTTGAGGGAGAGGGGTGGACAACAGCCCTGCCACCGCCTACTAGCACTCCCACCGTGGCCCGAACTGTAGGTTAACGATTACCTAGTTCGAGAGGATCCACGATGTCATGAGGGAAGACTGCGACAGTCACTCACAATGATTCTAAGGGTCACACAATAAGGCGGTGGCCTTACTCCTTAGAACCCTTAGTCTCCCACAAGTTCACCTGGCGGAGTGTTGACTCCAGGGGTTATAGATGTCTACCAATCAGTCCAGTTGGCGAGTGGCACCCTTGGAGCACATGGGGCATCCTAAAGGGCACGTCGCACAAAATAAACACAGTTGGTGAGTGGCACCCTTGGAGCACGTGGTGCATCCTGAAGGGCACGTCGCACAAAAGAAATTCAAGAGGTGAGTGGCACCCTTGGAGCATGTGGTGCGTCCTGAAGGGCACGTCGCAATAATGTGAATGAAGGAGTCAGCCTAAATATCCCTAAGACATTAACACCTAAATAAATCCTTAAACAATTCCCTTAACCAGGCGTCGCTAGTTCATAATTTGAGCCCTATGTAAAAAAAAAAGAACATAATTCAAGACTATACATTTAATATTCATTACCCCTATGATTTGCAACCTCCACCCAATCCAAGGAGTTTCATTCCTTAATTAAATACATGAAACGATTCCTCCTTTAATTGAATTCATAAAGTAATTCCTTCCTTAATTGCATACATAAGGCCCTTCCTCATTCCCAGTAATAAGCTTGATAATTTATCTTTTAGTGAAGGTACTACTACTTCGCCCTAACATAATAATAAAAACTTAACCATCTCCTAATAACAATGCCATTATATTCTAACTCACAATAGCTCTACCATTCAAATAACATTAGAATTTCATTTCCTACTAGCTAGCATTAACAATACAGGTGCTAATAATAAAATTAAACAAAAAAAAAACCCACTTAAGCTAATGTGAGTCTTCATAAAGTGTGTAGGGTAAAATAAAGAGATTTAAGAAATTAATTCAAATTGGTGGTTGTAAATTTGAAAGGAAGAAATTAATTAGTTAACTAATGGGAGTTTAAAAGAAATATATCTATATCTATATCTATATCTATCTATATCTATCTATATATATATATATATAATGAAAATATGCTTAGTGCATTTACCTTTTTGGAGTTTTCAAAAAAAAATAAAAAATAAAAGGGGGGAAAACTTAAAAGAAATACGATTTAGGGTTTTTGATTAAAAACCTAAAACAAAAGGTGTTTAGAGCAAAAAAAAAAAGAAGAGGATCAAAGAAAGAGGATGGGGGAAAAGAGAGGGGGATTTAGCTATTAGGTATTGTTATGCTGCCAAACTAGGGAACTGGACTAATTGCTTGTAGGAGTTGGAGATTTTCTTAGTTGACTTGAGTGGTAGCTGAGTCTTGGAGGCGAGCTGGGAAGCTAGGCTACTGTTTGGATTGTGTGTGGCCCCTTTGTGGCTCGAGGGGCTGAGGGGGAAGTAGAGTACCCCTAGCGTTTGGCTGGGAGGTAACGGTGAGTCCTCTACGGTTGGCAAGAAGGAGCAGCAAGGAGCATGCAAATTCCATCTGGAGCGGGCGAACAGGCCAAGGTATGTTTTATTTTGGATGAATGCTAGTCTGTGTTACGTCTGAAAATTTAGATGGTTATGTTTTTATTTTGGATGAATGTTTAAGTTTGGTGATAAAGATTAGTTTAGAATGGGTATGGTAAAAACTTGTAGTTTCCACGGATACTGTAATACTCACTATATAAACTTAGTTTAAATGGTTATCGTTGTTCTGGCATGTATGCCATGTTGACTGTGAAAATTTTATTGAAAGTGCGGGACATTGCATTTCTTCCAAATCATTGTGTAGAAAATTTTTGTGTGACTGTGGGCGTGCTTTTATTACCAGAGTTTTCTTTTATTTCTGCCATGGGCATATTCTTTAAATGAATGGGGGTATTTCTATTGTGGGCATTTCATTTTAGCCTATTATTGTCATTCATTTCTAACCTACAGTCATCTCGTGGTAACTTAATAGCCAATCATTTTTTGGGCATTCCGTCTTTGGGTACTATGGGAAATTTTGTTTATGAGCGTTTACTTTTTGTGGTTGGCGTTGGACTTCTTGGGATTTTTCCTTCACCGCCTTTTTACCCTACAACCAATAATTTGTTCTTACCTTCTGTCGTGGGAGATCCACATTCTACCCCAGGGCATTGTCTTTATTTCCTGCCTGTATACTTACAGGTATGCGTCTTCAGCCTGAGCATTTCTACATTGCTGGGGGGATTTATTCTGTTAGTATTTTCACATTCTTCCTGGGGGCATCATTCTTATTTCTTGCCTGTATATTTACATGTCTGCGTCTTCTGCCATTTTTAAATCCTCAAATTTCTGGACAGTAACTTCTTACTAGTCTGCATTCTCCACAATTTCGAGGCAGTAAAGTTATTACCTGTCGGTGTTTTTATCAAATATTTGTAGGTAAATTAAACCCTAGGTAATTGTTATTATTTATCTCATGTTGGATCTTGTTATAAAAACAATATAATATCAACTCCATTACATGAGTTATTCAGGAGTCTCTCCAGCCGTAGAACCTGTCTTGGAAGAATTTTATTCCGGTTAAACATTTATTTATCAGTGGTATTAACTAAACTAATGCAAAAGTAAATGGAAAAATCGCTAGATATACCACTTTAAAAAAAAAAAAAAAAANAATTTTACTCTAGAAATTTCTATTCTGTGGAAATGTAATTCTAGTTTTAACTACCAACTGATCCTGCCAGACTCAACCCTAAACCTCAGATTACTACTTTACTCTTGAACGATAATGTAATCCTGTTCATCTTTGGAATGTTTTTAAATCTTAAGACTATGCCCAGTCCTCCGATACTCCTTGGTGCAGTCCAGATCCTTCATAATATGTGATTTTGTTCATCCTCGGTCAAGCCTTGGCATTTCCATCATTAAAAGAATTAAATCCTTCCTGTCTGAAAGAACGTGTCCTTTTATTCATTATCATTTTTCGTGGAGCTTGCGCAGCGTACCTTAAGGGATTAGCAGGAACCCCCTGTCCTCCGTGGTGTATGAAACTGTGCTTTTTTTTTGGTTTTTGTATCATTGAGTTGGGTAGCGTGATGAGTGCCCACCGTTCACCAGGTTGCCGATCATTAACCTGTGTTGGGTAGAGTGAGCAGAATGCCAGCCTTTCCCACCTCGAATGCTCAGAAATTGGTGATGGGTGCAATAAATGTAAACGGTAAGGTGATTACACGCCTATTTTCAAGGTCGTGATGGTTTATGGAAGGTTAGTATATTGGATTTTGTTTATACGATTAAGTCTGGAATGCCAAAAATTTAATTTGTGAAATTCAAATTTAACAATGTATATTTTAAGTAAATGTAATTTAAATATGTTGAATGTAATTTAAGTTAGTTTGTCGGAGACTTAAATAAAAAAAACTATAGACAATATTATTAAATATTAAAATACAAAATATAAAACATATGACTTTATATATGTTTAAAAAATATATATATTGTAAATTGAATATAATAAGAATTAAATTTTTAAAAGTAAAATTAAATATGTATTTTTAAAATTTTATCTTTGAAAATGCATTGCTCTATCATTTGATTTATTGAACTTTTGGAGATGATGTTGGTGATGAGAATAAAGAAAGTTATTAAGACATTAATACTTCAAGAATGGATGTAAAAAAAAACATGAACTGAAGTATGAGTTTCTTTATCATAATTGCCTTCTATATCTGCAAATTAATGTTCATAGAGAAATTATTTCTCTTGTTGTATTTAACTTTTCAAAATGCTATGGACTAGATAAAATAAAGCCCCAATAGTAAGGTAGTATGTTGTTGTCTAGAACTATGCTACCAATATATGAAAGGTACCGATTTAAGTAAAGGCTAATGTTATGGTAAAGATTGTTTTACATTGTTTTAACGAATAGTTAAGCGGTCCTTATTATTTAAATTTGCAATGTTTTTAATTGTAACTGGATGTTATTTAATTAATGGTTATTAAATGGTCTTTTAGTTGTTATTGCCATATTAGTTAGTTGCAAGGTTAATTATGTGATTGCTATTAGTAGGTGGTGAAGCATGAAATGCACTATTATTCAACAACAATGCTAGGATAATGTTAGATGGAAGGATGTTGTTAGATTATTGAAATTGTTACTGAAAAAGTTATTGTTATTAATAGCATAATTTGAAATTGTTATGTTATTGAGACGTGATGGTAGTTTCATTATGATTTAGTAAACCGGGATTTTGCAAGTAAACTAATGTACATTGTTAAGATTGGGATGGTACTCGTCGCTTAATGGAAGACCAATGGAGCAAATGATCTATGATTGATGTCTTCGAGTCTCAATAGTGGTTGGTCGTTATTAAAGTCCTCCTGACTTGTGTCTCCCATAGAGGTCCTGATTGTCCTTGATTTTGTAGTACTTGGTGGTATTACCTTGCGTGGTCTGCTTGTGTCGGGAGAGATGTGGACACCTTCAGTAGTCTTAGTATATATGTCTGTGTGTTTTTTTGTGTCAAGAATCCAGTGCCGTATCAAGAGTCTCGAGACCTTTAAAGGCAGGGTTTCCACTCTTGCAACACACCTGAGGGGATTACTAGTTTATGCCTGAGCAGACAGCCAGGAGCCTATCTGACCTCCTCTCTCTCCATAGCAGAGGACTAAGATTAAACACCATGCTTTCCTGTGTAGAAATAGTAAACCTACAACCATGGATTCTACCTTTTGTGTTCGTAGAGTACCTAACCCAATATGTCGTTTATTGTTGAAGATATTGGGGGGTGCCTTGTCTTGGGTAGTATTTGCTTGCAGTTACTGGTTGTGTGCGTTGCGTCTTATTGTTGTGATCGTCATGGTTGTGTCTTGTTAGTGGTCGGGTAACGAAGTAGAGTCCAGTGTGTCTGTTTCCCCTCCTACACGCGTGCACACACCTTTTTCTAAAAAAAAAAAACTTGCACCTATTGTCAGAGTTGTTGTCATAACGAGGAGGGTCGTTACACAACTCGTAACCTCGTTGTGTTCTCTCAATATCATGGCACCACGAAATATGATGAAGAAGACCGATGCGGTTGGTGAAGTTTCAAATCCAAACATGGTTGTTCTATCAGACACTACGCCGCGAGCTATAGACTCTATTAAATCTTGGACACAGGTGTTCGAGGTTCTAGAACATGAGATTATAAAATACCCAAAATATTTTGGTGATGAAGTAGATGATACTCTCTAAGATAAAATTAGATATATAGTCAAGTCATAGCTGCACAAGATAGTTGCATGATCGAGACTCATTCCATATAATGACATGATAAGCTAGGCCCTGGAGAACATCAACGTCCAAACCAGGAGCATTTTCAACCATCAAAAGGTTTATGTTGGTTCTTTTTGACCAGAACACCTCCAAGTAATGTATAAGCTATCTCCCGATCCAAAATATAATTACAATGTTGCATTTACGTTGGATTTTGAGCAAACATAATTCATATAATACAAAAAGAGTTATCTTGATATAATCAAGTCCTAGTGGGGGCACCCAGAGAATTTCAGGGCCAACGGTCATTACATGTATGCCACACCGTCATTAGACACTCACATTTATGTAGCTATGATTCTTTGTAGAATTTTCAAGAAGAATATTCCTACTCATTTCCTAGTGGAATGGGTGTCGATCATGCATGACGTGGTTGAGGGATTCACCTTTAATTGGGACAAGATGTTGTCAGATAATCTAGCCAAAGAAATTACTGAATACAAATTAGTGAAATCAAAGGGGTAGCCCACCGCTTTCTATATGTCTGCATATGTCATGGATTTTATCTACTTTGTAACCTCATTCCCACTAATGAATTAGAGCTTGACCCCTACCAATGCAAAGCTTATCCACTTTTACCATTCCAAGTTGTGGGGGTAAAAGGCCAAATATTTCTTCTACGAAATATGCCACAATGTAGTGGTGCTTGTTCATATATCCATATATGGTCAACTCCCTCCTCGAATTTCACACAAGATCATGGGAAATCTAGGAAAACTAGGAGATTCATTCATTCAAGAAAAATTATCTTATATCAGGGTTTTCAGATGCTCAGTTCCTCCCCATTCTCTCTTGCATTTTTTACCAGACTGGCTAGTATGTAGAGAGGTAGCTTACCAGATAGTAACATGAGTCATCAACACAGAGCTTAAGGCAATCGAAAAAAAGGTATGGTCTACATTTCCTATCTAGGTTGGTATGTTTTCACTATTAGACTTCGGTCATTCCAAAGTGGAGGTTGCATCTTTGGAGGATGTCAAATTGGTTGACATCGAATTTAAAAGGCATGACCCACAAAAAATCATGGAGAACCACTTGGCCCAATACAACATGAAGAGATATGTGCATGAAAAATCCCCACATGATGAAATATTTAGGGGATTTAATTCTTCTGAGGAGGTACTAAACATATTCCAAACCTTTTCCCGAGATCAACACGTCAGTTTCCTCAGTTTCCAAAGACACCGATGAAATAGTTTGCCAAAAATATTACAAGGAGAATCGATATTTGCTCCTCCTACACAGGAATCTATACCTCCAGGTTTTGAACAAGGGTACTGTGGTAAACATAATATTGAGGAAACCCTAAAGAGCTCTGAAGTTTTGACTCGAAAATTAGAAGCTTCATTATCAAGTCCACTACACCCTCAGGAAACAGATCAACTTGAATCCTTCCTAAAGCAAGGGCAGGATGCATCTCCTTCGACACCAGCCACATATTCTGCCAATACAACTGAGCAACAATAATCTATAGAAATTGATACCCCTATAACATCATTGAAACCTCTACAATCTAGTTTCAAAAACGCTAGTTCTAAAATCATTCTTGTAAGTGATCTTATGTCAATCTTGTCCGAAGAGATGCCTACTTCGAACTTCTTCTTTAGCAAGAAACATAGGTCCATAGTCAAAAGAGAATCAGATCAAAAGGATGAGGTAATAACCAAAAGGGAGAGGATGTTGTATGATGGAAATGATTGCGATGATTCAAAATTCATGAAAGAAGTTGCAGGTTCATTGGGTTCCTTTCCCACTGCAAATCAATGTTCTGTGGAGAATTTGGCAGAGCAACTAAGAAAAAAAAGCTTATTGGTGGGGTAGTTGCAAGATAAAATATTTACCATTTAACATAGTGTAAAGAATAATATGAACCAATAATTTGAACAAATCAAAGCTTATGACTGACATCAAAGCCAACAACTATGGGGTAAACTCGATGAGCTCCATCGAAATTCACAGGACAACAAAGGATTGGTCACTCAACGTGATGAGTTATTAAAAAAATTGAAAGCCATATTAGACCTAACTAAATGTACATCAGTATATATTTCATCCTTCCACACTCAAACACTGGAAATAAATGAAAAACTAGAAATGGCCTAGCAGGAGCTTTTTATGAAGGTTGATGCCAATGAGAAGTGATAAGAGGAAGTAGACCTCTCTCTAAAGAATGTCTATATAAAGGAAAGAGAATCTTTCTTATCTCAAGCTAAGTTTCAAGAAGAAATCGTGTTGGTACAAAAAGATAATATCCCTAATTTTCCTCGGCTTTCCCCTTCTTAAAAAATAAGAGGTGATATGGCCCTTAAGGTGTGGGAAATGAATTTTCAAGAGAGAAAGATATTATCTAGGGAAGTAAAGGATGCTTTCCAAGAAGTGTTATCATCATTAGACAAGTGATTTGTTTATTTTGAGGGAAGCAGTATTGTGGAGGCCTTGGGGCAAATCGATATTGAAATGAACCAACATAATTCTAGAAAGGGAAAAGAAGAAATTTTGGTAGCCATTCAGGAAATGAGCTAGATTGACCTTCTTAAAATAAATAAATGGATAGTGAACCCAAGTTCTTAGTTCCATGCATTAGCTCAAGAAATGAAAAGAATCCAAGAAAAGCTACCTCAAGTGGAAAGGAAATTATACATTTTCGAGGTGAATGAAACAATTGAGCCATCAGAGTTGGTGGTGGAATTTTTAGATAGATGCAACCAATGCATCGAGCATGGAAAAGAAAGCACAGTTGTGAGTAGGTAATAAAATGTCATCGTATTACTAAACATGGCTAGAGGGACAAATGGAAACAAGAATACAACGGCTAAGACATTATGTCAAATTATTAAGAAGACCAGATGATAGAGGTGTTCGACCTAAAGGAATGAGGAAAATAAGTGTTTTTTCTAGCAGACAAAGAGATATAAGAGAATGCCAACAAAGATCATCATTTTCTATGCACTGTTGTATTATTTCAAATATTTTCTAATTTTATTATAAGAATTCCAACCGTTTTGAGTTGTGATAGTTTTGTATAAATACATATATCCAATATCTATTAAGGGTTTCTTCTTGATGGATGTAATATAGAAAAATATCATTTGTGAGTATTAACACAAGTGCAAATAGAGATTCCAAATTCTCTTCAGTTTGAGTTATGTGTTCCTCCTGTATTTTCATATCTCTGAATTTCCTTATGTAATGTATTGGTAAGGGATTGATTGTAATTTAGTATGACGATGACTGTAATCATATTATTTCATTAATTTGTTAAGTAAGCAATTTTTCCTTTGTAATTGTTGTAAGTAATACAAGACCTGCAAGTTATTTTAATTACTTCATCTTATATCATGTTCAAGAGTGCATTATTTACTTTCTTCTACTGCAAACAAGGTGAGACTCATCTACCATGGATGCCTAGATTTGTTTAACAGTTTTGTAAGTTTCTCCCACACCATTTGATATTATAATTGTGACTCAAACAATGAAATATGACCTTTGTACTTTCCTATTATTAATTTCATTTAAGGTTTTATCTTATATAACTAAAGGTAGAAAAAGAACTCTTTTAAACATTCCTGATGCCTGACATTACTCTTTCAGCCTTAAGTTTAATCTCGAGAAGAACAGATATCATCGACATCCCAATCTGTCAAGTGTCCTACACACTCAAACAAATACGTCAATAACATTTGTCAATACACATACATCAATAAAATCAAATCATAATCATCAACATCATCATAAATATGAACAAGAGAAATACGTAATCATGTACTATAACCAAATCAATTGCACACAAGTGTCATCAAAGAATAGGGCGATAGCATGTGGTCGCAAGAGAGGGATGTTACATACACCCCCCCTTGTTTTAAACTTTGTCCCAAAGTTGTAAAGTATATAAAATGTAGTATATAAAGTATCTGACAATATATGTATGTCTAAACTATCAAATAAGTAAGGAAACAACGAACACATATCATATCTTTCATCCAAGGTAGCTGAGTGTGGACTATAATTGTCCCACTGGACCTTGACCTGATCCACTACTCGACGTCGTAGCTTTCGAATGCGATGGTCCATAATGTGGATTGGCTCTGTTGTGAGTGCACCCTCGTCTGACACATGCAAAGAACTCATGTCAATCACATGTGTAGGATCACTAACATAATGTCTCAAAATAGATACATGAAAAAAATCGTTCATACACCTCAAAGAATTCGACAAGGCTAGTGGATAGGCCACAGGTACCTTCCTTTCAACAACTCCTAAAGGTACCACAAACCTAGGAGAGAGTTTATCACCCTTTCCAAAACTGATTGAAATCTTGTGTGATTTCACCCATAGGAAAACTTGGTCACCAACTTCATAATTGTGGTCAATGCGATGTGCATTGGCATAACTCTTTTGTCAATCTTGCACTTCCTTAATATTTTTTCTTATCATTTTCATTTGTTCTTCTATTTCTTGGATCGCTTCTAGTCCTACCAGGATCCTATCCTCAAGTCGATCCCAACTCAATGGCGCCCAACATGGTCACCAGTAAAGAAACTCAAATGTTTCCATCTAAATGGTACTTTGATAGTTGTTTTTGTATGCAAAATCTTTCAGTGGAAAGAACTCTTCCCAACTCTTATGTTGGTCCATCACGTACATACGCAACATATCTTCCAAAATTCGGTTGTTTCTTTTTGTGTTCCCATTTCTCTCAGGATGATATATTGTACTAAAGTTTAGTTGTGTCCCTAAGCCCTCTTGGAAACTGGTACAAAAACAACCTATAAACATTAGTCCTCTATCAGATATGATCCTTTTAGGGACACCATGTAATATGACAATTTCACTGATAAAAGTTTTAGCTATGTTTGGTTCCTACACATCATTCGTAAAGGAATAAAATGTGCACTCTTCGTAAGAGTGTCAAATACCACAAAAATCGAGTCATGCCTCCTTTTTGTTGGTGGAAATCCAACAATAAAGTCCATTGAAATTACCTCCCATTTCAATTGCGGAATAGGGTGTGGTTGTAGTAATCATGTCATATTTCTATGCTTAGCCTTCACTTGTTGACATTCTATACACCTCACCGCGTAGCTAACTGCATCCACCTTCATTCCTTTCAAGAAAAATAAGGGTTTAAGGTCTACCCTCATCTTCATGACTCCTAGATGAGCCATGTATACGTCTCTATGAACTTCACCTAAGATCAAACCTCTCAATTCGTCATTAAGGCATACATAAATCTAGCTATTATACCTCATCAATCCATCATTGTCCAATGTATATCCTTCAAACTTTTGTACCAACATGGTGTCTTCTCCAATATATTCCTTTACCTTTATATAACATTCATCGTCGCACTGTATAGTTATAATATTTTCTTGAAGATTCGTCTGAATATGTATCACCTAAAATATGTGTGGTCTCCAACTCAACACATCTTACACTCTATTCATTGTTCCTTTTATGTAAGAAATCTCAAAATCGTATTCGCTAAGAAATTATGACCAATTCCTTTGTCACGCATTCAAGTCACTCTGCGTAAATATGTGCTACAATACACAATGTTTTGTTTTTAGTTCGAATTTTCATCCAATCAGGTAGTGTATCCACACTCTTAATTCATAAACAATGGCTAATAACTCCAAATCATGCATTGTGTAGTTCTCCTCATTATTTCTTAATTTCCTTAAAATGTAAGTTATCACTCGACCATCTTGCCTCAAGAATCTGCCTAAACATTCCTTGGACGCATCTCTGCATACAAAGAAAGCCATGTCCATGCTTGGGACATTCAGTATCGACGCTATCGTCAAAAACTCCTTGAGCCTTTGAAATTATCTCATGCATTTCTCAGTCCATAAAAACTTCTTATTTTTCTTCTACAATTACGTGATAGGATTTTCTATCTTCGAAAAACCTTCGACGAACAATCAGTAATATCCTTCTAAACCCATAAATCTATGTAATTATGGTACATTTTTCCGCGCAGGCCATTCAATAATATCCTCTAATTTCTTTAGATCCACAGTGATTCCTTCGCTGGATATAACATGCCCTATGTAATGAATCCTCGATTAGTAAAAAGAGAATTTCAATAGTTTCCTGTATAATTTGTTTTCCCGTAAACAATGTAGTACTAAGTGCAAATGTTCTTCATGTTTTTCCTTAGTCTAAGAATATATCAATATATCATCAATGAATACTTGAAAAAACTTGTCCAAGTATTCACGGAACACCACATTCATCAATCTCATGAATACCCACGGTGCATTTGTCAGTCTGAAAGGTAAAATGATAAACTTGTAATGTTTGAACCTCATCTTGAATGTGGTCTTAGGAATATGTTCCTCTTTAATTCATAACTGGTGATCACCTAATCACAGGTCGATCCTTGAAAACATTGTCGTGCCTTTCACTTGGTAAAACAAATCATATATTCTTGGCAATGTATATTGGTTCTTCATGGTTTCCTTGTTCAGTTGATGGTAGTCAATACAAAGTCTCCATGACCCATCCTTCTTTCTTATGAAAATAGTAGGTGCACCACAAGGTGACACACTTGGACGTATAAGTCGTAGGTCCAACAAATCCTTCATTTGCAGTTTGAACTCTTGTAAATCAAGTTTTGACATTCTACAAGGCATTCTTTCTATTAGTTTAGTTCCAGGTTTGAAGTCGATGGTAAAATCCAACTCTCTTTCAGGTGGTAAGCCTGGTAACTATTCTGGAAATATGTCAACAAACTCTCATACTACCTGAAGGTTTTCAATTCCTTCCGCCACGCCCTTGTCATTTGGCCCTAATATTTCATCTAGCTTGCAACCTTTTCACATGCTCTTCTATATCTAAAGGGAAGAAATGAACCTCATGGACACGCCATGGTTTCTTCCTACAATCACTCTTCTATGTCCCCCGGTGTTTGTTTAGTTGGTTTCTAATGCTACTGTGCATATACTATCATAAATCTACTCAGTCTTCCAGGACTCCCGCCCTGACCCCCTCTGGTCAACTCTTGCTTTGCTATGACAGCCTTCTAGATTGCATCGTGCAATGTTTGCAGCATTACGATTATCACCTTCGCACTGATGTTGAAGTTAAGTCCAAACAAAAACTTGTTGACCTTCATCTTCTCTGTGTTCATATGTGGACCATACCCAAGAAACCCCATGAATCCTGCCTTATACTCCGGCAACATACAACCACCCTGTCATAAGGTATTGAACTCATTAAGTTGGCACTCAATGAATTCCCCTGAAAAATACCTCTCCCAGAACTTCTCCTCAAACAACTCCCATGAAAATTCTTTGACGACCATGCTTAGTTGAGGTAGGGGCATCTTCCACCATAGAATAGTGCTCCGCTTTAGCTAAGAGACCACCATGCAGACCTTCATGTTGGAGGTGTAGTCATGAAGTGCAAAGCACATCACCACATTCTCCAACGAGGCCTCGAAGGTTGAGCCATCTGTGACACCCATGATATACGGAAACTTAACCTTGTCAAGTTCTATATGAATGCCACCAGTACCAGCTGGACCACACTACAAACCCTCATTGGGTACAGGTTTCCTGTCCTCATCTATACATAGTTGGTTAATCAAGGCCTCTGACATCCTCTGAAAGGACCCCATCAGACCAACCACATCGCCCACAACAATCTTCTCTTGTCCGATGACTCGTTCTTCTCCTTGGGGGTTAGAAACCTCTGGCATGGATGCTACTAGAGGCATCCCAACTCCTCCCCTAGCACCACATCATCTACCTCCACAACGTCCTCTAACCATGATTACCTGCATGGGAAAATTTCAATTTTAGTTAACGATAAGTTATTAATCAAGTGCTTAATATAGTGGAAGTTGTAATGATCCCAAGTCGTGGGTTTGAACCCATTCTGTTGCCATATGTAATGGCCTCTCCATTATGACTATCAATAGGGAACTACAGGGTAAATTTTATTTTTTTAAAGCATTAGAAAAATAATGTCAACACATAAATCATAACAACACATAATCAAAAAGACATCATAATTAAAAGAATTACATGTGACACATCATCGTAATCCGTAACAACATAGGCCAATGCATTAACATAAGTGATAACGACACCTGATCAACACATAAACATAATTAGTGATACAGTTCCACACATCAAAATTAACTAAAGAAATTATAGATAATGATGTACCATATAGTTGAAAATTAAATAACTACTATCCCAACATATCATGCATGGTTAGAACCTCGAGGACACATAAGAAATGCTCAAAAACAAGATCCATTCGATTGATTTTTACCATTTAAGGTCTCAGGGTTGACGATCGTTTTGAGGAGCAAGGAGGTTTCTAAATCCCACTAATCCAATCACAACTCATAACTCCAATCTAGATTTCTAGTCATAGAATAACATTGTCACTTGGTGCAAGAGAAATATAACTACTAAACAATCGTACATCAACTTTACTTAATGGAACAAGAGTAATCATCAATTTTAGTTTAAGGCGCACAAGTTAAATCAATTTCTAAAACAATCATACATTCACATAATCAATGGCGCAAGAGCAATCTAATTACTGAAACAGTCGTACATGAACTTTATTTTAGGGTGCACAAAATCATGAATCAACATTATTTCAATGGCACCAAAAAATCTATTTACTCATCCATTTTATTTTCGTGCGCAAAATAATCTGATCACATAAATTTCAAGGCGCAAGAGCATGCTAATTACCCCATCATAAACTAAAATCAAGTCTAGATTAAACATCATAATAACTATCAATTCTTCACTGTGCGAGAGAATAGCTATGCTACTTATTCGATAACTCAATCAAGTCAACGAAAGTAAGAGGAGGAACATAATGACTTTTAAACACACATGGGCGTAAGTGTAATTCCTTGCGACAGGTAAAAATCTATTCTAGTGTAACCTTCTCATTGTTTAATCATGAACGACAATACCCGAATTAAATACATTAGCTCAACTCTTGCCATGTAATAACATCAAATATTACGCCAGTCATTATTAAATTCCTTAACAATAATTAAATTCTACGTAGAAGACATTTATGAATTATCACACTAGTCGTTACTAAGTTCCTTATCAATAACTAAAATCTGTGTAGAAGACGGTTCTAAAATATCACACTAGTCGTTTTTAAGTGTTAATTGTGATAGAATTGAATCAGGGAAATCCTGCCGAATTTCTACTTTTTCCTTCGAAACTGGAGCGCAAGCTACCGATACTGCTCTGTGCAAGAGTTGGAAGGCCAAGAGGCGTCACTAGTAAACTTTTAGATTAAGGGTGAATCTATTGGAGAAAAAAATTGGAGGTAGCATGGTAAGGATGCTTACTAGCCGAGTTTTTTCTGACCATCTGGTAAAAGATGAAAAGGATAACTTAAAACATCATGCTACTTAACTATCTCTAGAAGATTACTCTCACCAACGATTACATCGGCTAGTATTTCTGGAGATATACGCCCAGAGATATCGATTATCGTTACAAGAACAAGCTCTACGCTCATAGGTGAGGGCTTACAAGGTCAAAGGTACGTCAAGAATACAAGAGACTCGCTGCACATACAGGTTAGGGATGTGGAATGGTTCTGAAGAGCATCTGGAAGGAGAATCGCTACTCTGTAGCAAGTTAATTCGAGAAGATAAAAAGATGACGGGCATGCAACTAAGATTTCTCGCAAATACCCCTGATGGGGTACCACGTAACACATAGAGACCATGTAGCCTGGACCAGAACCTAGCCATTAATATGGAAGGTCGGTTCCCTCCCCCTCACCATTAAATGGAAGGAATAAATAATTGTTGGTCAAACAACAAAGGACAGTTCCCTCACGCGAGAAAATTGGTGATCAAGAAATACAATGGATGGGGGAAGTTTGATGCAACGCTCATGTCGAACCTCTACGTTATCATCCAGCTAAGAGGAGAATGGAGCCATTTCACCTTGGCGTTCCACTAGCCTGGAAGCTCTGAGGACTGGTGCATCTTCTAGAGGGCTCTCATCACTCTCACCTTGCTCATTGGAACCCTCCCTTGCTCCTCCATGCTGAGAGAAAGAGGCAAGCCACACCATGACCCTTCCTGGCACAATTTCGCTGCTAGAAAGAGGAGGGTGCAACAGTTTGAGCGAGCCTTTTCCATAGCCGACACTCAATGCAGGGAGAAGTCCAGGATGCTGCCAATGGCCTATCTGGAGGAGGTGATTCCAGAGGAACCAATCCAGTTCCCTCTAGAATCCATCATTTTCACTATTCCAGACAATTGGTAACTCCCCAGCCAATTCCCAATAGGCACAAGTTCTCTATGCACATTCCATCCCGAGTGGGAGGCTAGGGAAGAAAATACTTCCATAATTGAGGAGAAATTCCCTAGAAATTCCTCCACCTTGACCCCGAGGACACCACTCATTTCAAAGATTCAAGCGAGGCAGAGGCAGTGGAGGATCACGGGATGGAGGAGAGGCTTGGGACAATGAAGGACAAGGAAACAACACAAGGGGATTTAGGCGAGGTGACGATAGTTTGTGGTTTGGAGGAGGAGGGTGGCCAAGTCCTGGCGCCACCACCACTCACGACAATCCCATATTTCATCCAGGAACCACCGAGCTTCTTCCATTCGGAGAAGCTAGTGCTCGTGTTTGAGCTCAAAATCCATATGGAGGATCAAATTCACCGTGACTCCCTCATGCATTAGAGAATTGATATGTTGTACGAGGCTTAGTCAAATGCACTAGCAGTCGAGAGGTGTCTGACTTGTACCAGGCCATTTGTGCTCCAGCCTAGGAACGACCCCATCAACGGTGACCCAAGTGACGCAACCTCATGTGCAAATGGGTAACTCATTTGCTTGGGTATCAAGTCGCCTCCTTGCGATGCTACAGAGAAGTTTTAATTTCATGTTCATTTCCATGCTTTACAGTTTGACTGTTAATTTCTAGTTTAATTTTCATGGTTGCTTAGCACAGTGGTGTACAGACTCAAATCCATCATGTGCACTTGTTTCCGTTTGGCAGGGCAGATGGCAGATTGACATTTTTGACAATGACAACACAGTATACCATATGTTTTGGTTTCTGCTAATTTTGTGGAACAATTGGCAGAATGTCCCCATGTGGATTTTTGTTTTGAAAAAGTTTTAATAAGATTTTCCCTCTTTTTATTCACACAAAAAACAAAATTCTTGCAAATAAAAAGGGTGGACCACTATCAAGTTTCGATAAGTTGGAGTGATATATATATATATNTTCAGAGTCAAAAGATGCACGTGGATTAGATTTTATTGTAAAGTAATGTATAGGGATCCCACGCATTGTGGTTTTCTCATTTTTCTTGGTTGTATATAGAACTCAAAAATTCCAATGGGGCGTAATACTCATAGGGTACCAACTTCCTGAGAAATTATTTTCTCTTTTTTCAACATGCTACCTATTGATATACTCATTGTAATTGTATTGTGGAGTTATTGTACTGTTGTGCAACATTTAGCCCCAATGCATTTGACAGACCTGTCTGAAACAGAGTCGTGGTACTAGTCATGGATCTTTGTCATGAATATACCATGTTAAAGAAGAATACTAAGAACAAGGCACATCTAAAAGTTTGCAGCGTGTGATTCTGTGTCCCATTTACTATTCAATCTTAGAGGACTATAACAAAAATTCAGTTCAACTCTACAATTTTCAAAATGGCATGCTCTATGAATTAGCACCAACATCTTAGGTAGGGTAACCTACCATCTAGCAACATCAATTTATTAAACATAATTCATGGATTCCATCGAGCATGTCAAAATAACAAACATGGGATGAGAGGATGAAAACAACTAATCAAGAAGTTCATTATCTCAGTGAGAAGATCGCATTGGCCTTGAAAACTAGAATGCCCTTCTAGAATTTATAAAATATCAAGGTGCTTGTACCTTGATCTTCTAATTTCACACAGTTACAAAGTTATAAAAAAACTAGATTATACAATTTAAATCCAAATGACAGTACAGATTCCATAAATACCGTAATCGATATTCAATATGGAACTGAAGATGATCTTTGACAACTGATGTTCCTTTCTTCCTCTTGCTTGCTAAACATTGACACTTCACTGGTACCTCCCAACTAATGTTGGGGGTAGTCTTATTCCCCCTTATCCCCTCGACCTACAAAGGGGCCATGCATACAAAACCAGAAAATTACTCTAGCTTCTATCTTTCCTCACAAGGTAGAGCCACAACTTTCTCTTAAGTTGGGTATCCCAACTCTCACAAGTAAAACGAGTAAAAGCTTTTGCAACATAACATTGCCCATATACATTGTTATCCATTTCTCATCTCAGCCATTTGTTTTATAGAATTTTCCCATAGCTCATCCCCACTTGCAAAATTAATTCTTTTTTTAATTAAAATAATTTATAATTATTTCCCCCTTATGCTTGTCACCCTTTCCCAATTTGCACTATTAAATCCACATTCAATTTTAATAATATTCAGTTTCCCTCACCCTTCCTAAAAGCACTCCTTAAATCACTTCTAGTTGTCTCTTTATTCCACTTGTTTCCAATTAATGACTGACACCTTTCTAAAACTGAGTTCAGTTAAAATAGGATTATTCTCTAGTTAGACTAGTGTTAACTAGACTCTAGATATGTTTCTATGCAAACACATTATTTTATGATTTATTCATTTTTCAACTTAAATTCCAATTAGGTATTTTTTGCACACATGTGTATTATATTGATCCTTTAGAATTATTTCATCTTTCTTATTTTCTTGAATTGACTTGCCTCTTTCCTATGTTATTAAATTTTTATTTTAGTTTTAGTATTTTCACCAAGCTTAGACTTACGCTTACATTTTAAATAGGCATAGACTTCCAAATGGGGATTTAAAATTAATAATTTCAATCCTTATTTAATTAATTAAATCCGGCAATGCTTAAAGAGTATACAAGGTTTGATTATTCGCTCAAGGTTTTCTAGGCCACCTAGATTCATTAACTCAAGTTTTATTTATGTGATGTGCCCTTCAAGACACACTCCATGCTCCAAGGGTGTCACTCACCCTTGAATGGTTTTGGTATTTGTCCAACCCCTGGAGTCAACACTCCTTTTGGGCGACCATGGGAGAGACTAAGCGCTTATAAGGAATAAGGACTCTACCTTATTGCACACCCCTTAGAAATCTTTGTGAGCGACTATCTTAGCCTGCCCTCACAACATCGTGGACCTCTCGACCTAGGTAATCATTAACCTATAATTCGAGCCACGATGAGAGTGCTAGTAGGGTGTGATAGGGACGTTTCTGCAACTCTCCATCAATATCTTGTCTATGGGCATAGCCCCTTTACTCCTTATGTGAGTCATATTAGTAAGAAATCATCAACCTGCATCCATCAACGAGACATTGTCAATGATCCATAAACAACATCATAATATAATCGATCATATTTCACATATACATGAATGAAATACTCAAACCAATACAATCCACTCCCTGACTCAATCCACAGTCCAAGGAGGTCCATTGATACCATTGACATTCCAATCTGTCATGTGTCCTGCATACTCAAGGAAACTTGTCAATAGAATATATCAATATGCATATATCAATAACATCAAATCATAATCATGAACATCATCATAAAGATCCACAAGCAAAATACATAATCATGTACTATAACCGGATCGCTTAGACGCAAGTTTCCTTAAAGAATAAGTCGATAACATGTTCCTGCAAGAACGAGATGTTACAAAAGAGGTAAATAGAGGGTCGATGCCATCGTGGTTGGATGGGCCCAAAAGGATATTAATATCATTCTACATCTAAAAGATAGGGTGGCTAGGTTTAAAGCATGGTCAAGAATAAATGAGACACAACAAATTAGAAAAACAAATATAATATAGCATTTAAAAGAAATGGTTTATTGTAATTCTTCATTTCATAATCATTGACATATTTGAACCCATTGAAGATTTTGATTGTCTCGTTATGAAATCCTATGGAAATGAAAACTTAAATTAATCTACAACTATAATTTTAGAGTTCTATTATTATCATCATAAACCAAATAATTTTGAATGTTATTAAACTGAAATCTTGTGAAAATGAAATATTAAACTATTATACAATTATAATCTTAAATTTCTATTATTATTACCATCATAAACCAAATAATTCTACATGTAATTAATGTTATTAAACTTAATGTAATTAATAGCATAATACTTCTTCCTATGCACGAGAAGAAAGGACCCTAAAAATAATTATGTAAGAATCATCAAGACATGAATATTAACCAATATAATATAGCACTTAAACGTCATTGTTGGAGTGTAATTCTTCATTTCATAGTCATTGACATATTTGAACGTAATGAATATTTTGATTATGTTGTTATCAAATCGGGTGGAAATGAAATCTTAATCTAATCTACAACTATAATTTTAAAGTTCTATTATTACCATCTTAAACCAAATAATTCTACATGTTATTAAACTTAATATAATTACTAGCATAGTACTTCTTCACATGCACCATAAAGAATTATGTAGGAATCATTTAGACATGAATATTATCTAATCTATAATATTTACGAAGTAGAGTTCTAGAAAGAAAATCTTGTTAATACCCGCCAGAAAGTGGCATGAACCAAAAAAAAAATGAAACAATTTGATACTAAGAATAAATTGAAATTGATTGAATGGAATAGAAATGGATTGAAGTGATTTTACAAATGGATTTAAATCATACACATGAATACAAAACTGCGGACAATGTGTCATAAATATTTGATTCTAAAATGTACATTTCTAGAATATATATTTAAAACTAGAACAAATGTACATATCTCAAAGTTCGTGTCAATTGTTATGTATAAATTACATATTAGCATATTGCGAAAAAATAAAAGATGGTTGTGTCATTTCCAAAGACCAAAATAGATAATGAAGGAGTTTAGTAACACTTGTTGCACTCACCAATGCTATGTGCTTCTTAAAAATTAAATTTTGTTTTGTTGTTTTTAATGTATATATATAATCTAATTTAATTTTTTTAAGGTTACAGTCAAGTCAAATATTAAATTGGTGATTGGCAAGGTTTAAGGAGGTATACATACTTTACTCCCTTCTGGATTTAAACTTATAATTTCTTAGGAGAAAAAATGTGTTCTTAACCATTAAACCCACTCACTTAAGGATTAACGTTTATCTAAAAATAATACAAATGAAAGAACAATATTCACTATCTGTTCCTCTAATTTTAAAATTAAATAATTAAAATAAAATTTAAATAATTAAAAAAAACTTATTAAAACTCCATAACTTAAAACAAATAATCCTTCCATCAAAATTTGCTATGGGTGCATGAGATGGAGAGTGAAGCATGCTATGCATGCATATGATATCCTCCATCTCATGGAACTCCTCTTCGTAATCATACTCTATATAATTTATGGACAATCAATTTTTTTTCAACGAATTATGAATGCACGAATGAAAATCAACTATTGATTTCACCTCAAAAAGTGATTAGAGGCTAGGATCCTTGCACCCTTAGGTAAGGGATAGAGTTGGCAAGCAAACATCATTCTCGAAGGCAATAATAATGAATGTGCATATGGTTGGTGTTAGCACTGGAAGTCACACTTTGATTGTTAAAGTGTAAGCTGAGAACCCATCAGAATGTAAAAGATAATTTTGGTTTTGAATAGGTGGATCAGAAAGATGGATAAACAAATAGAGAGAGTTGCAAACTGTAGATTTGTAGGCTACACCAATGGCCAATGGAGTCACAAACATCCTACTCATCGAACGCACAGAAGTTGCTCAACAGAAAACAAGATTATATGTTGATAAGTGGAAGAATGAAGAAGGAAAACATAAGGTAGAATTTTCACTAAACAAAGATCCTCTCAATTTAATGAATCAACAAATACTTGAATATAAACAATGACTGATGGGAAAAATACAGCAGATCCTCCACTGCTTAGGGATCCATAACTCATTCAAAACCTTTGATCCTCAAATCTGCAATATATTCAAATAAGAAGAAGTATAATAGAAGAGTTACAATCTGAAATAACAACTTTCATCAGTATCCAATAGAATTAATGATTACAATCATAAAATGCTCACATTCTTACAAATGAACACACAGAGAAAAATTGCCTACTCCTACTCTCTCTAGCCTCTCTTGGCTCATGAATCCTCTTTCTCCAAGAGATATCTCCTTCCTTAAATATAAAATAGTATCCAAATAACCTTATGACGTCTAATCCCATCTCCTCCATTGTTTTCTAATCCTTGGAGATAGGTGGCAACAATCAAAGAGACAAAAATCCAACAAAATTCTAATTTTTAGGAATTTGTTGGAAGTCATTAATAAATTGTTTCCACCTCATTGAATAAGGCATTTGATGGAGATAAATCCTAGGTGTAGGTGTCCCTTGACATCTGAATTATCCTTGATAATCCTTTCGAATCCTCCTTGACATGTGACAACCTCCCAACAAGGTGAATATCAAAACCATGACCACTACAGGAAATTCGGTAGCTCCACTGTGCAGATTCAGTAGCACACCTTCTATGTCTAATATCTCTCAAACCATAACACATTTTTAAAAACTAAGAGTGGTTTTTGTTATTTGGAATGTTATGAACAAAACCCTCCTCCAGTTTTCGAAAATACCTTCTGAATTGTTCACAATACAAGTTTTAAGTTAGTGTCTCAAAATTGGTAAAATAACTCTGTACAATTCGTTTTCTATTAGAATTTAGGTAGCAAATTTAGATGGCACCCGTCTGTGTGTCTATGTGTGATTGGGTAGTGAAAATCCATGAATGATTTTGATGCTTGAACTTGAATATGAGAATAACCCAATATAATTTCAATTTTCCCCAAAATAAATAAAATATCCCATAACAATTGTATTCATTTACCAAAATAAATAATGAAAGATTTATGCAATGCAGAAGCATAAACCAATCTTATGCTAATAGTTGGTATAACTACATGTGAAGAAGAATGGACGTCGTCATGTTATAACAATGTATGTAACTAAAGAGTTATAAAAATTATCACATACAATGATATTTAACATGTCTATAAATTAGAGAATGATATCATGTTTTATTTATTAAAATTTGTATTTATTAATTATTGAAAAATATCAAATATTTTGTAAAAAATTATTATTATTAAAATTTAAAAATATTATTATTATTAAAATTTTATAACAATGTATGTAACTAAAGAGTTATAAAAATTATCACATACAATGATATTTAACATGTCTATAAATTAGAGAATGATATCATGTTTTATTTATTAAAATTTGTATTTATTAATTATTGAAAAATATAAATATTTAAAAATTATTATTATTAAAATTTAAAAATATTATTATTATTAAAATTTATTTATATATAAGAGAAATTTCACATTCATTCTAAACCATTAAAAAAATAATCCATTATTCTTATTATGTATTATTTAATAAGGATGTGTTTAAATGTTTTTGGGTTATCTTTTAATGTTTGGATAAATTTATTTATTTAAATTTTTTCAATTAATATTATAAATGATATTTATTAAATTTGTTTAATTTATAATTTAAAACTATATAATTATTAAGTTAAATTTTAATATAAAAAATATTTTAAATATCTTTTTGTTTTGATTAATTTAAAGAAGAAAATCAACATTGCTAAAATAAGAATAAATTTTTACCAAGTTTATAACGAAATAGGGTGTTGAAATTCCTAAGATGTAGTAAGTTCATAAAATTTGTAATGTTAGTAAGACTTAAGAGGGTTGAAAATAAAAAACAATTTTCTTTGAAAGTTTTATTATTATATTGATCATTCTAACTTTTTAACTCTTCAAAACTATGGTGATTTAAGAATGCTTCTCTTAGATCTTTCTCAAATAAGAAACTACAATTCTAAAGAAAAAATAGTAATTTCCTTCTTTGTAAATTACAATAAACCAAATTTTATTTTAATGAAAATTAACCTCCATTATCAACATAAAAATACTATATATTAATTATTAAATAATAATTTATTTAAATATTTTATTATATCAAAATAATATATAAAATATGAGTATCATCATTCTAAATTTAGCGACGATAACAATCTTCGTGAGCGACTGTATTAGTCTACCCTCACAACATCGTGGAACTTTCTAACTAGGTAATCCTTAACCTACAATTCAAGCCACAACAGGAGTGCTAGTAAGCTATAACAGAGACATTGCCACAACTCTCCATCAATATGCGGTCTATGGGCATAGCCCCTTTACTCTTTATGTGATTCATATTAGTAATAAATCGTCAACCTCCATCCATCAACGAGACATTGTCAACAATCCATAAACAACATCATAATATAATCGATCATATCTCACATATGCATGAATGAAATACTCAAACCAATACAATCCTCTCCCTGACTCAATCCAAAGTTCAAGGAGGTCCATTGATACCATCGACATCCCAATTTGTCATGTGTCTTGCACACTCAAGGAAACTCGTCAATATAATATATCAATATACATATATTAATAACATCAAATAATAATCATGAACATCATCATAAAGATCCACAAGAAAAATACATAATCATGTACTATAACCGCATCACTTAAACACAAGTTTCCTTAAAGAATAAGTCGATAACATGTTCGTGGAAAAGTAGGATGTTTCAAAAATTGTAAATAGAAAATCGATACCATCATGGTTGGATAGGCCCCAAAAGATATTAATATCATTCTACATCTAAAGGATAGGGTGGATGGGTTAAAGCATGGTCAAGAATAATTGAGACACAACAAATTAGAAAAAAAAATGTAATATAGCGTTTAAAAGAAATGGTTTGATTATAATTCTTCATTTCATAATCATTGACATATTTGAACCCAATGAATATTTTGATTGTGTCGTTATGAAATCCTATGGAAATGAAATCTTAAACTAATCTACAACTATAATCTTAAAATTCTATTATTACCATCATAAACCAAATAATTTTGAATGTTATTAAACTGAAATCTTGTAAAAATGAAATATTAAACTATTATACAATTATAATCTTAAATTTCTATTATTATCATCATAAAACAAATAATTCTACATATTATTAAACTTTATATAATTAATAACATAATACTTCTTCCTATGCACGAGAAGAAAGGACCCTAAAAAGAATTATGTCAGAATCATCCAGACATGAATATTAACAAATATAATATAGCATTTAAATGTCATTGTTGGAGTGTAATTCTTCATTTCATAGTCATTGACATATTTGAACCTAATGAAGATTTTGATTATGTTGTTATGAAATCGGGTGGAAATGAAATCTTAATCTAATCTACAACTATAATTTTAAAGTTCTATTATTACCATCTTAAACCGAATAATTCTACATGTTATTAAACTTAATATAATTACTAACATAATACTTCTTTTGCACCAAAGAAAGGACTCTAGAAAGAATTATGTAGGAATCATATAAACACATGAATATTATCTAATCTATAATATTTACGAAGTAGAGTTCTACAAAGAAAATCATTTTAATACCTGCAAGAAAGTGGATTGAACCAAAAAAAAATTACAATTTTACAATGCAAATATCAAACAATTTGATACTAAGAATAAATTGAAATTGATTGAATGGAATAGAAATGGATTGAAGTGATTTTACAAATGGATTTAAATCATACACATGAATACAAAACTATGGACACTGTGTCATAAATATTTGATTCTAAAATGTACATTTCTAGAATATATATTTAAAAATAGCATAAATGTACATATCTCAAAGTTCGTGTCAATTGTTCCATATTTACATGTATAAATTACATATTAGCATATTGTGAATAAATTAAAAATGGTTGTGTCATTTCCAAAGACCAAAATAGATAATGAAGGAGTTTAATAACTCTGGTTGCACTCACCAATGCTATGTGCATCTTAAAAATTAAATTTTGTTTTGTTGATTTTTTAATATATATATATAATTTAATTTAATTTTTTTAAGGTCACAGTGAAGCCACATATTAAATTGGTGATTGGTAAAGTTTAAAGAGGTATACATACTTTACTCGCTTTTGGATTTGAACTTATAATTTCTTAGGAGAAAAAACATGTTCTTAACCATTAAACCCACTCACTTAAAGATTAAAGTTTATCTAAAAATAATACAAATGAAAGAACAATATTCACTATCTATTCCTCTAATTTTTAAATTAAATAATTAAAATAAAATTTAAATAATTCAAAAAAAACTTATTAAAACTCCATAACTTAAAACAAATAATCCTTCCATCAAAATTTGCTATGGGTGCATGAGATGGAGAGCAAAGCATGCTATGCATGCATGTGATATCCTCCATCTCATGGAACTCCTCTTCGTAATCATATTCTATATAATTTATGGACAATCATTTTTTTTTCAACGAATTATGAATGCATGAATGGAAATCAACTATTCATTTCACCTCAAAAAGTGATTAGAGGCTAGTATCCTTGCACCCTTAGGTAAGAGATAGAGTTGGCAATCAAACATCATTCTTGAAGGCAATAATAATGAATGTGCATATGGTTGGTGTTAGCACTGAAAGTCACACTTTGACTATTAAAGTGTAAGCTGAGCACCCATCATAATGTAAAAGATAATTTTTATTTTGAATAAGTAGATCAGAAAGATGGATAAATAAATAGAGAGAGTTGCAAACTATAGATCGGTAGGCTACAACAATGGCCAATGGAGGCACAAACATCCTACTCATCGAAGGCACAAAAGTTGCTCAACAAAAAACAAGATTATATGTTGATAAGTGGAAGAATGAAGAAGGAAAACATAAGGTAGAATTTTCACTAAACAAAGATCCTCTCAATTTAATGAATTGACAAATACTTGAATATAAATAATTACTGATGGGAAAAATCCAGCAGATCCTCTGTAGCTTAGGGATCCATAAATCATTCACACCCTTTGATCCTGAAATCTGCAATATATTCAAATAAGAATAAATATAAATAGAAGAGTTTCAATTTGAAATAACATCTCTTATGAATCTCCAATAGAAGTAATGCTTAAACTCATAAAATGCCCACATGCTTACAAATGAACACAGAGAGAAAAATTGCCTACTCCTACTCTCTCTAGCCTCTCTTGGCTCATGAATCCTCTATCTCTAAGAGATGTCTCCCTCCTTAAATAGAAAATAGCATTCAAATAACCTTAGGAGGTCTAATATCATCTCCTCGATTGTATTCTAATCCTTGGAAATAGGTGGCAAGAATCAAAGAGACAAAAATCCAACAAAATTCTAATTTTCAGGAATTTGTTGGAAGTCATTAATAAATTGTTTCCACCTCATTGCATGAGGCATTTGATGGAGATAAATCCTAGGTGCCTGTGTCCCTTGACATCTAAATTATCATTGATAATCCTTTCGAATCTTCCTTGACAGGTGGCAACCTCCCAACAAGGCGAATATCAAAACCATGACCACTACAGGAAATTCGGTAGCGTCGTTGTGCAGATTCGGTAGTGCGCCTTCTATGTCTAATATCTCTCAAACCATAACACATTTTTAAAAATTGAGAGAGGCTTTTCTTATTTGGAATGTTATGAACAAAACCCTCCTCCAGTTTTCGATAATACCTTCTCAATTGTTCACAATACAAGTTTTAAGTTAGTGACTCAAAATTGGTAAAATAACTCTGCAGAATTCATTTTCTGCCAGAATTTAAGTAGAAAATTTAGATGGCACCCCTCTGTATGTCTGTGTGCAATTGGGTAACACAAATCCATAAGTGATTTTGATGCTTGAACTTGGATATTGGAAATAACTCAATATAATTTCAATTTTCCCCAAAATAAATAAAATATCCCATAACAATTGTATTCATTTGCCAAAATGAATAATAAAAAATTTATGCAACATTAAGGCATAAACCAATCTTATGCTAACAGTTCGTATAACGGTATGTGAAGGAGAATCGACGTAGTCATGTTATAACAATGTATGTAACTAAAGAGTTATAAAAATTATCACATACAATGGTATTTATCGTGTGTATATATTAGATAATGATATCATGTTTTATTAATTAAATTATTTATTTATTAATTATTAAAAAACATTAAATATTTTGAAAAATATATTATTATTATTAAAATTTGTATTTATATATATATATATATATATATATATATATATATATATGAGAAATTTCACATTCATTCTAAACAATTAAAAAAATAATCCATTATTCTTATTATGTATTAATTAATAAAGATGTGTTTAAATGTTTTTGGGTTATTTTAATGTTTAGATAAAAAAATTATTTAAATTTTTTTAATTAACATTATAAATGATATTTATTAAATTTGTTTAATTTATAATTTAAAACGATATAATTATTAACTTGAATTTTAATATAAAAAATATTTTATTAAATTTGTTTAATTTATAATTTAAAACTATATAATTATTAACTTAAATTTTCATATAAAAAATATCTTAAATATTTTTTTGTTTTGATTAACTTAAGAAGAAAATCAACATTGCTAAAATAAGAATAATTTTTTACCAAGTTTATAATGAAATAGGGTGTTGGAATTCCTAAGATGTAGTAAGTTCATAAAAATTGTAATGTTAGTGAGACTTAGAGGGTTGAAAATAAAAAAACACTTTTTCTTTGAAAGTTTTATTATGATATTGATCATTCTAACATTTTAACTCTTCGAAACTATGGTGATTTAGGAATGCTTCTATTCGTGCTTCTTCGAATAAGAAAATAGATTTCTAAAGAAAAAATAATAATTTCCTTCTTTGTAAATTACGATAAACCAAATTTTATATGAATGAAAATTAACCTCCATTATCAACATAAAAATACTATATATTAATTATTAAATAATAATTTATTTAAATATTTTATTATATCAAAATAATATATAAAATATGAGTATCATCATTCTAATTTTAGCGATGATAATAATCTTCGTGAGCGACTGTATTGGTCTACCCTCACAACATCCTTGAACTCTCTAACTAGGTAATCATTAACCTACAATTCAAGCCATGAAAGGAGTGCTAGTAAGCTATAACAGGGACATTGCCACAACTCTCTATAAATATGTGGTCTATGTGCATGACCCCTTTACTCCTTATGTGATTCAGATTAGTAAGAAATCGTCAGCATGCATCTATCAACAAAACACTGTGAGTGATCCATAAACAACATCATAATATAATCGATCATAAGTGACATATGCATGAGTGAAATAATCAAACCAATACAATTCACTCACTGACTCAATCCAAAGTCCAAGGAGGTCCATTGATGCCATTGACATCCCAATTTGTCAAGTGTCCTGCACACTCAAGGAAAACATGTCAATAACATCTGTCAATATGCATATATCAATAACATCAAATCATAATCATCAACATCATCATAAAGATCGACAAGATAAATACATAATCATGTACTATAACCGGATCACTTCCACGCAAGTGTCCTCAAAGAATAAGTCGATAACATGTGCTCACAAAAAAAAGATGTTACAAAAGAAGTAAATAGAGGGCGTGTGTTGTCGTGATTGAATGAGCCCAAAAAGATATTAATATCATTCTACATCTAAAGGATAAGGTGGCTAGGGTTAAAGCATGGTCAAGAATAATTGAAACACAACAAATTAGAAAAACAAATATAATATAACATTTAAAAGGAATTATTTGATTGTAATTCTTCATTTCATAGTCATTGACATAATTGAACGTAATGAAGATTTTGATTATATTATTATGAAATCGTGTGGAAATGAAATGTTAAGCTAATCTACAACTATAATCTTAAAGTTCTATTATTATCATCATAAATCAAATAATTCTAAATGATATTATATAAAAATACTGTGGAAATGAATTCTTAAGCTAATCTACAACTATAATCTTAAAATTATATTATTATCATCGTAAACCAAATAATTCTAAATGTTATTAAAATGAAATCATGTGGAAATGAAATCTTAAGATAATCTAAAACTATACCACCATAAACCAAATAATTTTACATGTTATTAATGTAGTGACTAACATAATACTTCTTCCTATGCACGAAAAGAAAGGACTCTAGAAATAATTATGTAGGAATCATCAAGACATGAATATTAACAAATATAATATAGCATTTAAACGACATTGTTTGGTTGTAATTCTTCATTTCATAGTCATTGATATATTTGAGCCCAATGAAGATTTTGATTATGTTGATATGAAATCTTCTCGAAATGAAATTTTAATTTAATGTACGATTATAATCTTAAATTTTTATTATTATCATCATAAACCAAATAATTCTACATGTTATTAAACTTAATATAATTACTAACATAATACTTATTCATATGCACGAGAATAAAGGACTCTATGTAGAAATCATCAAAACACAATAATATTATCTAATCTATATTATTTAGGAAAGAGGGTTTTACAAAAAAAAATCATTTTGATACCTACAAGAAAGTGGCATGGAAAAATATATATATATTATAAATGCAAATATCAAATAGTTTGATACTAAGAACAAATTGAAATTGATTGAATGGAATAGAAATGGACAAAAGTGATTTTACAAATGGATTTAAATCATGGCATGAATACAAAACTCACGTCAATGTGTCATATATATAAAATGTACATTTCTAAAATATATATTTAAAAATAACATAAATCTATATATCTCAAATTTCATGTCAATTGTCTCATATTTACATGTATAAATCACATATTGGCATATTGTGTATAAATTAAAAATGGTTGTGTCATTCCAAAAAACCAAAATAGATAATGAAGGAATTTAGTAACTTTTGTTGCACTCACCAATGTTATGCATATTTTAAAAATTAAACATTTTTATTTTTTATTTTTTTTGATGTATATATAATTTAATTTAATTTTTTTAAAGTCATGTTGAAGCTAGACATCAAATTGGTGTATATGACTTTTTCTATCCAACGATTTGACTAGCAAAGTTTATGGAAGCATACATACCCTACTTAGATCTGGATTTGAACTTATAACATCTTAGAAAAAACACATATTCTTAATCATTAAGCCCACTCACTTAAAAATTAAAATTTATCTAAAAAAATTATAAATAAAAAAACAATATTCACTATCTATTGCCATAATTTTTAAATTAAATAATTTAAATAAATTTAAATAATTATAAAAAACTTATAATAAATTTAAATAAATATAAAAAACTTATAATAACTCCATAACTTAAAACAAATAATGCTTCCATCAGAACTCTTACCACAAATAATCCTTCCATCAAAACTGGTTATGGGTGCATGAGATGGAGAGAGAAGCTTGCATGTGATGTCCTGCATCTCATGGAACTCTTCTTTGTAATCATACTCTATATAATTTATGGACAATCATTTTTTTTCAACGAATTATGAATGCACAAATGTAACTCAACTATTCATTTATTCATTTCACCTCAAAAAGTGATTAGGGGCTAGGAGCCTTGCACCCTTGGGTAAGAGATAGAGTTAGCAGTCAAACATCATGCTCCAAGGAAATAGTAATGGATGTGCCTATGGTTGGTACAACTACATGTGAAGGGGAATCGACGTCCTCATGTTATAACAATGTAGGTGACTAATTTTATAGCGAGTTATAAAAGTTATCACATACTAATTTATCGTGTCTATATATATATATATATCAGAGAATGATATCAAGTTTTATTTATTTAAATTTTTGTTTATTAATTATTGAAATTTTTTTAATATTTTGAAAAAATTATTATTATTATTAAAATTTATATTTTAAAAAATAATATTTTTTCAAATAAATTAAAATTAATTAAAATTGGTATAGAGAAATTTCACACTTATTCTAAAACATAAAAAAAAATCCATTGTTCTTATAATGTATTATTTAATAAAGATGTGTTTTAAAAAAATTTAGTTATCTTTTAATGGTTGGATTAATTTATTTATTTAGATTTTTTTTAATTAACATTAAAAATTATATTTATTAAATTTGTTTAATTTATAATTCAAAACTCTTATAATTATTCAGTTAAAATTTTAAGATAAAAAATATTTTAAATATATTTTTGTTTTGATTTTCTTAGAGAAGAAAATCAACATTACTAAAATAAGAATAAATTTTTATTAAGTCTATCATGAAATAGGGTGTTGGGCAATTCCTAAGATGTAATAAATTGAAAGAATTTGTAATGTTAGTGACACTTAGAGGGTTGAAAATGAAAATTATTTTTTCTTTGAAAGTTTTATTATGATATTGATCATTCTAACTTTTTAACTCTTCAAAACTATTGTAATTTAGGAATGCTTCTCTTAAAGCTTTTTGGAATAAGAAAATACAATTCTAAAGAAAAATAAAATAATTTCATTGTTTCTTAAATTAGGATAAACCAAATTTTATTTTAGTGAACATTAACCTCCATTATCATTATAAAAATACTATATATTAATATTAAATAATAATTTATTTAAATATTTTATTATATCAAAATAATATATAAAATATGAGTATCATGATTCTAAATTTAGCGATAATAACAACTCTAAAAAAATATGGCACACAATACTTTCACATTTTATTTAAATATATCAAATACAAAAGATTGGCTCTTTGTAGAGGACCTTGGTTTGGAGGGTGGGTTGGCTGAGGAATGTTCTGGTTTTATGTCTATGTTAAGAAGCAGTGGTGTTACACTCAATAGTGATGAGGACAATGTAGTATGGTCTTGGAACAAATCCACGAGATCAGTGACTTCCAAGTTAGCATATGATGATCTTATAAAACATGATGTCGTGGATGAACCTATATGGTGGCACAAAGCTCTGTGCAAAGTTAAGATCCTAGTCAAAATAATTATCTTTATTTGTCTTTGCTTATATGACCATCTCCTCACTGGGAAAAATTATAGGAATAGGGGAGGAATCAGGCCCTCGGTGTGTACGCTCTGCCTAAAATTCTAGGAGACAACCATGCACTTGTTTTTCCATTGTTCAACTACACAAGCAATCTGGAAAGAAGTCTGTAAACATCTTAAGATAAAGGGAAATTGGGATCAACCATCACTAGATGAAAATTTATTGATCTGGTTCATATCCTTTCCTAGAAATAACGAAATACCTTTCCATTTTCTTTGGGGTATATGGTGCTACAAAATCACAATCGTGTTTGAGGACTTTGCTCAGAATGATATGATGGACAACTCTAGAGTTGTGCTGGCTATCAAGGAGATGTCAGGTGAAAACAAAGATGATTGTTTAGATTTCATTATGAACCCTGTGTATTTTGATAATAGTCCTATTGGGTTCTTTGATGGTCCTGTTGTAGGAGGGGTTTGTGGTGTGGGCATTGCTCTCAAGTTAAGTCCACATCATTTATTTAGAGCACAATTTGTTGTTGGTGTGGGTTCCAATATTAAGGATGAACTTCTTGGTTTATGGGGAGTTATTTCATTTGTAAAGAGATGTCACATTATAGATTTAATTGTGGCTAGAGATTCAAAGGTTATGTTAGAATGGTTTGATGGGAAGTCAAACTTGAAGGCTCTTATCCTAAGGTCTTGGAAGATCAAGATTATGGCTCTCAAGCAACATTTCAGTTGGTTAAAGTGTCTATACATGTTTATAGACAATACAACTCTATGGTGGATTCACTTTCAAAACTAGCTCTGGAGTTGCAACCTCAATGACTATACTTTAAGGAAGTTTTTAAAAACAATCTAGTCAACAATGGACAAATTTATAATTTCTAGAAAAGTTCTATGATAGATTAATATCCTTGTATATATGTTTTATAAATTTATAATTTCTAGAAAAGTTCTATGGTAGATTAATATCCTTGTATATATGTTTTGAATTGAAACAACATATCCTTCTTGTAAATTTTTGGAACTAGTTATTTCAGAAACAATAAGGATTATAAAATAGGCGAGAGAAGTTTGTTAGATATTTTCAAAATATGTGTTTTGTAATACAAGAACATTTTGGTTAAAGTGCATATTGACACTATGTATAAGTCACATTTAAAACCTTTTCATGATGACAAGTTTCTTTTCTTTTGATTTAATATTAAATAACAATGAAACTGCTTTTTCCAAAGATTAAAAAGAAAAAAACAACACTAAAAGGATATATATCAAAAAGGTATTTAATTTAGATTTTATAATTGTCCTGAAAATAAATTTAATCCGCGCTTTCCTTTCATACGCTTATGCTTTAAAGGGCACTATAAATAACTAGAAAGTCCAGCCAAATAATAATATCCAAAATCTAGGGCGATAATTAAAACCACATGGAAAAGATTCTTGAAGTAATGATTCAACCAAACTATTCATCTCTCTATTTCGTTGGGCCCACCACCTTAGGGAGTTATCAATTTACAATACTACGCCGATATTGAGTTAGCACACATAGGTCACTGTTATATTCTATAGGACTTACCCCCAACCACTTGTTCACACTTTCATCCCACTCTGAGGACATCCAGCGCACTATGAGGAAGTATGTCCCCTTTAGGTTTAGGTGGGACAATGTCTCTGCCAAAATGTAAGCCATAGATTGCTAAGGGTAAGCATAATTACATACTTTTATAGACTATGATGGCATCAGGACTTTAGGGTTCTCAAGGAGAGTACCTATCGATATCGATGACTTTTAAGTACTACAAAAATCAATATATACAAAACAACATGCGCCTTTTGCGTTAAAAACAAAACAAGCTACTTGAATATGGGTGTATGATTACTTCATATTATTAAAGCTTAATGCTTTTCTTTCAACTTTCGAATTATTAAAAAAAATCAAGGACACTCAGAGATTCTTTATGACTAAGCACGTGAACATATCAGTATTGATATCAAACACTTATGCTATATAGAATATTCATGTATACACATAAAAATATATACAAAGTTCAATACATAAGCGATATTATCGTTCCAATAAATAATTAACATGATAGTTTTGAAAGGGTGGATGGTGATGATGATAATGATAATGATAGTGGTTATCAATGTTTATTGAGACAATACAATGTTTTATTCGATCTTAATATATGGTAAGGAATTACTTGGTTTGTTTAAAAAAAAAATATATTTGAAGAGAATTATGAAAAGCATTCTTAAATCACCAAAATTTTGAGTTAAATTTTAGGAAAGTGAGTATTGTAACAAATATTTTGAAATTGACATTTGATATGGGTGTATATAGGAAATTTTGAGAGAAAGTGTTTTCCATGTTCAACCTTCTTATTGTCATAAATATGACAAATTCTTTTGACCCATGACATTTTAGGAATAGTCCAACGCCATACAAAGCTCATGCAAGTTTGTTCTTTTTTAAATAGCAATATCGATTTTCTTGTTTAGATTAGTTAGAATAGAGAGATACTTTCATCTTCTAGAAAATGGTTGATCACCTCCTTGTAATATCTTAATTTTTTTATATCTTCTAATCCTTTATTGCACTACAATTTCTCCCTAAATTTTTAGATGTAATGATATTTTTAATATTATTGTTACTATGTAGAGTGACTTCTTCCTTCATACACCAATGATTTAGCTAATACACGACATTTTTTTGTCACTTGTAGTTGACTCACAATTGGTTTTGACTAGAGTTTGAGTCATCCTTAGGAAGCCTCTTACCTTCAATGTTATTTATATTGTTCTTATACATTAAGTACCTAGTGATAACTATGTTCTCAATGGGGGAAATACTTTCTTCTGTGAGGATGATAGGATATAGTGTATTGTCTTTAATTTTAAAATTATAAGAATAATTTATTTATTCCCCCTAATAAATAATTAGGGTGGTAATTCTGGAATTCAAATATAAGGTGATTATAAGATAAGTTAAATTTGGTACTCAAAAGGAAGTGCTAGAGAATTTGTTTGGATTCACATAAAGCGTGTGTTGAGTACAAGGATAAGTTAGAGTTCGTTTTTGAGAAAAATGAATAAAATTGGTTAGGATTCACTCCTTGTATTGTGAATAGAAAGATAAGTTAACACTAGTGGTTAAGAAGGGGGCATACATTTAGTTTATATATATGTATGTGGTACGGAGAGATCTAAGATGTTTTTTTTCCCTTTAAGAACGCTTCTTCTTAATAATTTTTGGAAATTGTTACCAAAGAATTTTTGTTATTATGGAAGCATAGAATTTCATTTTTTGATTTAACAAGTTAAGTTTTGGGAATTGTTACTAAGGAGTCTTTGTTATTATGGAAGCATAGAATTTGTTATTATAGAAGCATATAATTTCATGAGGAAGAAACCAATATTCGAAATAGTAAAAGTGAAAATAAAAAATTCATGAAGGAGCTTAAAAGTTTATAAGTTAAAATTCACAAATTAATCAACCTTAGGTTACCCAATCCTTAGGATGGGCATGATCAATTAATGTTAAGAAGATATTTCATTGATAGTTTATATCATGAAAGAGACAATATTGATAAAATAAACTCAGTCTTTAAAATGAGCATGTTTGAGCATCAATTATTATTAAAAGATATTTTATTGACAATAAAAAAACATTATTAATAAAATAATTAAATTTAAAAAGATTAATGTAACTATAAATATATTTTTCTATTAATTTTTCAACATATTAAAGTGTGCTTAGCCATAACCATTTTAGTTAGCCCATCTTTCATAGTTTCATGATTAATATGACATCATGAGCCTTCTTGTATCTTAGTCACAACACGTGATCTTCCAGTGGGATCTTATTATGGAATTATTAATAATTCAATATTCACTATGATTGGTAAGAAAACATTGAGGTTGTTACAGCATGTACAATCGCTTGTAATAATTTTGTTATATCATGCAAGTGAAAATGAGGAAGACATTGCATACGGAAGACATTGCATACTATTGTAAATGAAACAACTATTCCATAACCTTCTCGTGTGTTGTGTCTATTTATTTGATCCAAATCTGACTGGGAACATGATGAAAAATGTGGATTATTTCATAAAGAACATAAACATAGTATGAAAAACATTATATTAGCTTAAGAATGGTGAAAACAATTATACAAAATGGTATGGATAAAATAGTGGTAGATATCTTCTAGGAGATATGTATCTACTACAATCATTTATAAAAATTCCAATGCATAAATTACATTTTATAAGTAAGAAACCTAATATATAAAAATCCTAACTCTAACATGAAGTTAGGTTTGATTCTATAGTATGAGGTAACCTTAACTCTAACATGAAGTTAGGTTTGATTGGATAGTATGAGGTTTATGAAGTTGTTTTGTCTAGAAAAAGCGTTGTCGAGACCATAATTTTTCACATGTTTTCTATTTTAGGTCTTCCTTATCTCATTAGAAAGAAAAATTGCATAATGAGACGGATTTTTAAGGCATTGAAACCTAAGAAAATAATTTGAGGCCCTTGAAAATATGTTTAAATTTAAGGTCTCAAAAGGTACAAAATGTATCTCTATCAAAGCCAATATTTGATATCCATAAATGACCCGTAGATCATTCCTTCATACTTACGTAGCTTTGGTATCTATTCCCTCAATTTATTGTACTAGATAAGGGATATTTTGCTAAGTTAATCTCCTAGTGAATCACTTGGACTAAAAAACATGTGTTACATTGAAATCCAAAAAGAATTATATTATTTTGGAAATTTCTCTTGAACTTGGCATCCCTGGCATCCCTAATATCAGACACTATATCATTCTCAATGCAATTAGGCTTTAGCTTTGTGGCACAAAATTTTCTTTTTCCTCCAAGGTTTGCTATAGAAGAGTAAAGTATAGTCAAATTCTAATGTTTGTAAAATGATCCAAGTTGATGAACGATGGAAATTTATTTAAAAATCATTCTTACCTATAACGTTGGTGATGGTATAAGGTCTATATGGTAGTTGTATTATAATATCATTCTCACCTATAATGTTGGTGATGGTATAAGGCCTATATGGTAGTTGTATTATCTTCTTATAAGGAGTCACTATTTATATATGTTAAATCATACCTTGTCACCTACTTGGAACTTATGTGCAACACGATGGTAATTATGATTATATTTACTCTTGGTGTTATATAACAACAAAATATCATGAACGTGTTGTTTGATGTGTTGAATTCATTGACCAAATTTGGATACTTAGCTTTCTCATTTTGAACATGCAAAGACTATTTTTGCATTGATGGAATGGGTAGAGAAACATCAATTGGGCCCAAAGGATGAAAGCCCAATCACATGCAAAAGAAAAAATGGATTGATGGAATGGGTAGAGAAACATTGATTGGGCCCAAAGGATGAAAGCTCAAGCACATGCAAAAATGGATATGGTATATTGAAATAGGAAGATGTATGTTGTAGTTACTTCAAACATAAAAAATGATTTCATCCCACATACATGGATGCTTGGAGTTGTACATTTTGAGGGTACAAACACTTATTTTGTTCTCTATATTTGTATGTCAATTATCTAAGCATGATAGGAGATCAATTTTTTAATAATAATGTTAAGCATGAGCTAAAGGAGAGACTGAATGATACCTAGGAACATGTAATCCTTATTAAAAAACAATAGTACTTAGAAACCCAAATTCAAACAAAAAAAATTCTTGAAAAACATATTAGTGGTTCCTTTTACCATGAAAATCTTGTGAGAGAGTGGAAAAAGAATCATCTTATAAAATCAACCAAGAAATACAAAAACTAAATCATGACCATGCCTTCTTGAGGTCATACCCACCATAAATTACATGGAAACTAACTCGTAAGGACATATTAGTCGTTCCTTTTACCATGAAAATCTTGTGAGAGAGTGGAAAAAGAGTCATCTTATAAAATCAACCAAGAACTACAAAAACTAAATCATGACCATGATTGCTTGAGGTCATACCCACCATAAATTACATGGAAACTAACTCGTAAGGACATATCAGTGGTTCCTTTTACAATGAAAATCTTTTGAGAGAGTGGAAAAAGAGTCATCTTATAAAATCAACCAAGAACTACAAAAACTAAATCATGACCATGCTTGCTTGAGGTAATACCCACCATAAATTCCATGGAAACTAACTCCTAAGGAGTATCTAGAGTTGAAATACGAGTTCATAATTCTTACTTCTTAATTGCATTATTAGGTGATGCCACAAGCAATGAACAATATGATATATCGTAGCGAAATTCCTACTAGAGCCTTGGGAAATATAAGTATCTCTATAAGATTTCCAAGGGCTTATCGATGTCAAAATTTTCCTCCACCCATTTGTAGTGCGCATGAAAAGTCATCTTATAATCATTTCTTGAAGGAGCACATACATGGGTGACACAGAACAAAACAACATGTTACAAGTGAAAGTTACAAACTTGTTTACCCACAACTAGTGTTTGGTATGTCATAATGAATTCACAATGTTTGATATAGTGTCAAGTCTGTTCTCAAGTCTTATGTCCATAGGAAATGAGAAATATAATAAATTATACAATCAAAGGTTCACTCAGTAATCCTACAACTCCATTTGCATTTTGCTTCTTCTTACTTAATATTTAGGTGAAATGATTGATGGTACCTGGAAGAATTATTTCATTTCTATGGTACTTGGAAGGATTATTTCGCTTCTTTGTACTTAATATTTAGGTTAAATGATTGAAGGTACTTGGAAGGATTCTAATGGTAGTCTACATCCCACTAACACAACCAATTCAAAATCCAACTAGCTCAATCAATCAACATCATTACTGTTCATTGAGAAAGATAAATTAATTACTAAATCAATCATATAATGACATAAGTTAAGGCGCAAATGTAATCAACTTCATTTTATTTTCCTGGCACAAAATAAATCATCTATATTATTCAAGACACGTGATTAATCAATTACTTAATTCAACATTAAATCAACACTATTTTCAAGTGTGTGTGTGATCTAAATACCAAATTAAACATACATAAACACCATTCAACACGTGAAATTAATCTAATCACTTAGGAAATCATACATCAACATTATGACAATATGTGTGAGTAATCTAAGGCATAATCATTAAGCATCAAAATTAGTCCAAGCACAAGCAATCTAATCACCTAATTCATCAACATAATCCAAGGCGCAAGGGAATTCATTCACTCAATCATGCATTCATTCACATTTTAGTGGCACAAGAAGTAACTACACACATGACCATCCATACATATCATGGCGCAAAATAATTATTAATTAATTTTGATGGTGAAAATAGTAACCACACACATGACCATCCATGCATATCTATTATATCATGGGACCAATCAATATCCATTTAATTTTTACGACGAAATTAAAATTCAATTTCCATAACCAGTCTTAAAGATAAGATCTAAAAATAGAATATAGCATTCACGACCTCAATTCTAGTGCAATTCACTATTCACAACATTCTAGTACCAAACATTATTTGAAATGAGTAAGGAAATATTCCTTCTAGAGTTTTAATAATTAACGTCGGTAGGACCAAGGTCTCCATTAGGTTTTCATAATTAAAAGAAAACAACTATAAATAAGATGTTCCCAAATAAGAGAGAAAGTGTAAAAGTGGAAAGCTTGCAGTTTGCAAAACTATAGCCTAACTATATAATATGGTAATGTAATATCTATAGTAAAAATGATATGTACTTTTCTTTAGTAACAAATGTACATATATGAAATACACATTCTTTGTAACGACCCCCCCCCTCGTTACAACGACAAACTCTTATAACAAGTGGAATTTTTTTATTTTTTTTTAAATGTGGGCGCGTGTGTACAAGGGAAACAAACACATTTGACTCGACGTCGCCACCTGATGACTAATAAGATGCAACAATGATGAACACAACAAGACAACATAGGGTGCACAAAAAGTAACTGCAACCATTAAACGACAATCAATCGATCATAAAAAGGCTGATTTCCCGCCCATCCTACCCTGCAATGGTTAGGACCTCCAAGACACATAAGCAACGCTCAAGCCCAGGTTCCCATCGATTTTAACCATTTAAGGTCTCAGGGCTGGAAAATGTTCTGAGGAACATGGAGGTGTGTACATCCCGCCCGACACAATCAATACCGGAACTAAAATGCTAATATACCAACATCAATGATTAACTACCATTAAAATAACTCCGCAATGAAATTGCTCATCTCAATACATCTTGTATGTTACTTACACCATAATTTACAACCAACGTCAATTTCGAGGCACGTAGCTGATCCATTAGCCAATTAACATAACTCATTTAAGGATAAGCATGCCATGCTTTAGTCACACTACATCCATACATGATGATTAGTATCATAACATATTTCTGGCTAATGAGAACATCAATGCCTAAAATTTAGTACCATAGCATGCATAACATGCTTGTAGCTTAATGAAAACAAAATAATCTATATAGCATGACTTCATTTGAGAATCCCCAATGTAACATGTATTATATGGGAAGGGATAGCCATATCAGTTGAGATTAGAATGAATATAGATGCTAGAGTTTGTATATTTTAATACAAGGTGATAATAAGGTCTAGTGAAAAAGAACTAGAAGGAAATAAGTATATATAAGACTCACATAGAACCTTAAACTCAAATTATTAAAAATAGGATTCTTATACCTTAGCTGTTCTTCCATACTATAATCAAATCTATAGGTGATAAATACAATTGTTGCCTAAAATATAAATTAGCCATAAATTCAGAGACACCGAATACATTTACATATATTTTGTAGCATAGTTCTAGACAATAAACATAATACCTTACCATTGGGTTTTATTCTATCTAGTCTACAACATTTTGAAAAGTTAAATACAAAGAGAGAAATCGTTGCTCTATGAACATTGAATTATAGATATAGAAAACAGAGGCGTGTAAATCTTTTATTCACAGAGAAATAAAAAACCGTAATTATGTGTTACCTGCCCAATCAAGGAATTTATATACAAGGTTATATTTTCGTATCTTTTATTTCTGATTATTCCTAGTTGCTGAGAATTACAGTAGATGACAATTACAATCGTGAATAATTAAAGACATTTTCTCTCAAATTGCTAGAATAGTTTTGATTAAAGTTATAGTCATAAATAACTGTGAACATTCCTTTCAAGTGGTTAAATTAGTATTATGAATATGAACCTTTCGAAGGCAAAGAAAAGTCGTGTATTTTATTTACTATTTTAATGATCATTTCAACTACATATTTTTAGTATTATCCTTTGGTTGTGTATTTTATTTATTATTTTCTCTCTCCAACTAGCCATATATCTCGATGGCAATAATAACAACCTTAAGTAACATATTACCATTAATAGTCAATAATTCCCCAAGGCTTTTAACATAACACAAATATCCAGGCATTTAACAACAATACAATCTGACAAATAATTATAAGCCAATAACTAGGCATTAAATAATTAAACATTAATGAGACATTTAATACCATTTACTGCCAGGTAAAGGTAAGGACTCCGGCGTAAGTTTCCAGCCAAACGACCGTCCCTTCAGTTGCGGTTCATCTAGAAAACTAAAAAATTAAGGCAATTAAGGTTTACCACCAACTGACTGTCAGTTCAGGTAGATTCTACTAGGTTTTAAATGGTTTTTGCCAGTCAATTAATACAACACTTCTATCGAGAAATAGGGGGTGACCTGAGGTTGAGGCTCCATTTAGTAAAAATTAAATGCAGAGGGCCGGAAAAGGGATTCAATAGTTCAATAGTCGAAAGGTCCTCCTTTTAGGCAATAGCGTGGGCAACAGGCCATGGTTCAAGGAAGATCTAGTCCTCAACCAGAAAATTCACCACGCAGCAAGGAACTAAGAGCTGAAATCAAGAGCCAACTCGCCCGGACAAATAATGTGCCAGGAAAAATAAATTGGGTAAGGGACGCATAGAGGCAGTATTAGCAGCTCGACACAAGAGAAAAAAAATGCAGGCATGCTGGGTGCGTCCATCGTCACACAGGAAGAAGGAGTCGATAAATATTTTCCCCGAGGAGACAATCTCTAAGTCTTCCAACTATACTATTGATCTTACTACCTCCCCTAACGCAAAACACAAAGGTCTAAGTTCACAAGCCAAGCGCTCAAGCCAAGCCAAGATCAACTGCCCAAGCAGCCAGACATCAACGAGGAGTCTATACTTTTCTCAACGTATATATAAAAAGGGTGGTTGTTCAATAAAATATTTTATCGACAGAGGCCTACCTAAGATACAAACAAAAATGCAGACTGAAAAAGAATCATTACATTACTATTCCCTAGTAAATCGCTGAGTTTTTAATAAAACCAAGTTGCGGGGTTCGGTGTAAGAATTTGCAGACTGAGTTAGAATTTGTTTTTCATTCCAGTACCCCGTTATATCACAGACATAAACATAGAAGGTTGGCCCACCCCGGGTACCCAAAAACGCATACACAGAACGTTTATACGTTTTCCTTTTATTATCAGGTTGCCAAAAACATGTGGGCAGAAAATCGATAAATCTAACTAACGCCAGAATACCAATGAAAAACATGCAGACAAGCACCTTAATCGTTTTTATTTTTCTTTATCTATCAAAACAGAGGGAAAAACTTTAATTACAGTGGCATTTAACATCTTTAAAACTTACACAGCATTTACATCAGCAACAAAATCCATTATCAAAGGTTTTTCAGTAGCTAATTTCATTATATGAGGTTTCTTAATAGCTATTAGTTGTAATTTATTCCCCAAAAACCCATAGAATATAAATCTGTACATGATTTCAAACACAATACTTATCACGAGACAACCTTAAGAATAAAACAACAGATACAATTATAATCACTGAGTAAATAACTAAAAACATCCATTTAGTCCATTCATAACTGATAACATGTTCCCAACATAAGTCATAATGCATACAATTCTACAAATTTAAAAATCATACGATTGCCTCAACATCGTCCTCAAGTGTCGTCCATGCGCTCCGTGCCGTTCCTTCTCATCGACTGTCGATACCTCACCAGTACCTCCCAGCCAATCGCTAGGGGTACTTTGCTTCCCACTTAGCCCGCCGAGCCACAAAGGGGCCACACACTATCCATATGGTAAGTCTAACTTCCCAACTTGCCTCGCAAGGTCGAGCTACCACTCCTATCCAAGCTGGAAAATCACAACTCTCCACAAGTAATCAGTCAAGTCACAAATCCAACAGCGTAACATTACACTAGCAATTGATCCCCTTTCTTCCTCATCTTCCCTTTCTTTTATAGAGTTGTCCAAACCTCACACTTTCCCTAAATCACTTTTAAATTAAGTTTTAATAAAAATATTCTAAATATTCTCCTTCGCACAAGAGTCGTCCATCCCCCTCTTTCCTCTAATAGTTATTTTCTTTAAATTATTAATTTACTCATTTCCCTCACCCACCTAGAGTTGCTCCTAAATTTCCTCCCAGGTGTTCCTAGATCCCCTTACATGTTTTAAATAATTTCCCTAAAAATGAAGTTGCTAAATTAGCTCAAATTAGAAGGTTCTTAATTGCAGATTCCTTATTATGTTGACCTCTCTTTTTACCATAAGTTCCCAACTTTCCTTTATTATGTTTCCTCCATTACTTAGCGTCCTAATTCTTATTATTCCCTTCTTTCCCCTTTTTATTATAGACAAAATGGCAGTTGCACTATTTACTCTTTTCCCTTTATTATTAATTTAAAATCTTTTTATACTTCCACAAGTTAAATAATTTATTTCCTCTTTACAATTTAAAACCACGGATTTTAATTAAATTATTCCTCTCTTCATTTTAC
>ML779881.1:131145-148015 GCA_009831015.1 Picea engelmannii | reverse complement strand
AATTTAAGAAGACTAAAACTATTACTTAAGTGGTTTTTAGTTTATATCTTTATTTTTATTTTTATAGGGTCTTTTTCATAAGGCTAAACAAAATTTTACCCTAGAGAAGTTTTAGACTTAGGTTTAGATTCAGAACTGGGCGACAATTATTTAGGGAAGTCGTTTTAAGAATTTATTAAGGTGTTAAATGTCTTAGGGCCATCTAGGTTTGTTCCTTCCTCAATATCAATGCGACGTGCCCTTCAGGATGCACCATGTGCTCCAAGGGTGCCACTCGCCTCGGTTGTTTCTTTTGCACGACGTGCCCTTCAGGATGCACCACATGCTCCAAGGGTGCCACTCGCTAACTTGTGTTTCTTTCGCGCGACGTGCTCTTCAGGATGCACCACGTGCTCCAAGGGTGCCACTCGCCAACTTGACTGATTGATAGACATCAATAACCCCTGGATTCAACACTCCACTAGGTGAACTTGTGGGAGAGTAAGGGCTCTAAGGAATAAGGCCCCCACCTTATTGCGCCCCCCTTAGAATCATCGTGAGTGATTGTCGCAGTCTGCCCTCACGACATCATGGATCCTCTCGAACTAGGTAATCGTTAACCTATAGTTCGAGCCACGGCAAGAGTGCTCGTAGGCTATGGCAAGGCTGTTGTCCACCCCTCTCCCTCAACCTCTCTGGAAATCATGTGTGGCACCTTTACTCCATATGTGAGTCTGGTCGACAACCTATCGTCATCCTTCATCATCAACAATCATGTCAGAACATGTCCACATCATATCATCAAATCAATGAAATATCACAATAAATAAATCAACCCAAATAGCACAATCCCTGGCTCAATCCGGAGTCCAAGGGGTTCCATTGATGCCTCTGCATCCTCAAGGTCCAAAACCCTGCACACTCAATAAAAATGAGTCTATAGCACTTGTCTAAGTCAAAGCAGTAAAACACCATGTCATATATCATAAGGCATCATAATCAAGGACAAGAGTTTTAATATCATAATAGTCCAGATCACTTGCGAGCAAGTGTCCTCAAAGAATAAGTTTTCTTAGTGTGCCAGAATGGGACGTTACATACACCCCCTCTTGGTCTAAACTTCGTCCCGAAGTTTCATAGTAAAGATGCCGAAATAAATGTATCACAGTATCATAAGTCTATCTATCAAACAAAAATGGAAACTGTTGGCGCATATCATATGCATCCTCCTAGGTCGCCGAGTATGGACTATAATTGTCCCACTGGACGTTGACCTGATCTACCGTTCGACATCGTAATTGTCAAAGGCGATGATCTAAGATGCGAACCAGCTCAGCCGTGATCGCTCCCTCATCCGATACTTGCAAGGAACTCATTTCAATCACGTGTTTAGGATCACTAATATAATGTCTCAAAACAGATACATGAAAAACATCGTGCATACACCTCAAAGAATCAGGCAAGGCTAGTCGATAGGCCACGGGCCCCTTTCTCTCCAAAATCTCGAAAGGTCCCATGAACCTAGGAGATATTTTAGGTCCCTTTCCAAACTTGATTGAACTCTTATGTGGTTTAACCCGCAAGAAGACTCGATCGCCGACCTCGTAACTACGGTCGACTCGGTGTGCATTGGCATAAATATTTTGTCGATCCTGTGCTTCTTTAATCCTTTGTCTTATGGTTTGCATTTTCTCTTCCATTTATTGGATCGCTTCTGGTCCCACCAGGACCCTATCCTCAAGCCGATCCCAACTCAAGGGAATCTGACATGGTCGCCCATAAAGAAACTCAAAAGGCACCATCTTAATGGTGCTCTAGTAACTACTGTTCTAAGCGAACTCTACTAGAGGCAAGAATTCCTCCCAACGCCTTTGTTGGTCCATCACGTACATGCGTAACATGTATTCCAAGGTTTGGTTTGTTCATTCTGTCTGTTCATCAGTCTCTGGGTGATACACAGTACTAAAGTTAAGTTGAGTTCCCAAGGCCTCTTGGAAACTCATCCAAAATCGTCCAGTAAACACTGATCCTTGATCAGATATAATCCTCTTAGGCATGCCATGCAACCTCACAATCTCACTGATGAAAACTCTAGCTATGTTAGGTTCTTGATACACCATATGCATAGGAATAAAGTGAGAACTCTTCATCATAATGTCTACTACTACAAAATTCGAGTCGTGTCTCCTTGTCGTCAGTGGAAATCCAACAATAAAATTCATTGAAATAAATTCCCATTTCGATTTTGGAATGGCATGTGGTTGAAGTAATCCTGCTGGGTGTCTATGTTTAGTCTTTACCTGTTGACACTCTAGAAATATGGCCACATAGTTGACTATGTTGGCCTTCATTCCCTTCTAGAAGAATAAGGGTTTCAGGTCTGCCCTCTTCTTCGTGACTCACGGGTGAGCCATGTAAACTGCTCTATGCGCCTTGCTCAGGATCAACATCCTCAACTCGTCATTTGACAGTACGTAAATCCAACCTCTAAACCTCAATAAACCATCGTTATCAAATGAATATCCCTCATATTGTGGTATCATCATTGTGTTTTGTCCAATAAAACCCTCGACCTCTTTGTACCACTCATCATCACGCTGTAAAGTGAGAATATTCTCACGTAGATTCATCTAAAGAGGCAACACTGAAAATATGTGTGGCCTCCGACTCAAAGCATCTGCCACTCGGTTCATTGTTCCCTTTATGCAAGTAATCTCGAAGTCGTACTCTCTAAGCAATTTTGGCCAACACCGTTGTCATGCGTTCAGGTCGCTTTGCGAAAAAATGTGTTGTAGTCCACAATGATCAGTATTTAGTTCAAATTTTCATCCAACAAGGTAGTTTCTCCAAACCTTCAAGGCATATACGATGGCTAATAACTCCAAATCGTGCATCATGTAGTTCTCTTCATGCCTTCTCAGTTTCCTCAAAATTTAAGCAATCACTCGACCGTCTTGCATCAAGACTCACCCTAAACCTTCCTTGGATACGTCAGTGCATACCAAGAAGTCCATGTCCATGTCAGGGACTTTTAGTATCAGCACTGTTTTCAACAACTCCTTAAGACTCCGAAATGCTTTTGCGCATTTCTCCGTCCAAACAAACTTCTTGTTTTTCTTCTGCAATTCCATGATCGGATTTGCTATCTTCGAAAATCCCTCCACAAACCATCGATAGTATCCTGCTAAACCCATAAAGCTACGCACTTTTGTGACATTCGTTGGCGCAGGCCATTCCATAATAGCCTCAACCTTTGCTGAATCCACGACGATACCTTCGTCGAACATGACATGCCCTAAGTAGTGAATCCTCGATTGATAAAAAGGAGCATTTCGACAATTTCCCATATAGTTTGTGCTCTCGAAGACATTGTAGTACCAAGTGCAAGTGCTCGTCATGCTCCTCTGTTGTACAGGAGTAAATAAAAATATCGTCAATGAACACTTGGACGAACTTGTCCAAGTACTCGCGGAACACCCCGTTCATCAAACTCACAAATACTCCTGGGGCGTTTGTCAGTCCAAATGAAAAAACAGTAAACTTGTAATGTCCAAATCTCTTCTTAAAGGCAGTCTTAGGGACGTCATCCTCCTTGATCCGCAACTGGTGATACCCTGATCACAAATCGATCTTGGAGAACACCGTCGCACCCTTCATTTGATCGAACAGATCATCAATTCTAGGCAAGGGATATTGATTCTTGATCGTGGCCTTGTTCATTTGACAGTAGTCAATGCAAAGCCTCCATGATCCATCCTTATTTTGTATGAAAATAACAGGCGCACCCCACGGTGACACAATAGGACGTATCAGTCCTAGGTCCAACAAATCCTTCAGTTGCATTTTCAACTCTTGCAACTCTAGGGTCGACATTCGATAAGGCGTTCTTGCTATCGGTTCGGTCCCCGGTTTCAGGTCTATGGTAAACTCCAATTCCCTTTCCGATGGTATCCTAGGTAACTCCTCTGGAAATATGTCCGCAAACTCCTTCACCACCGAGAGGTGTTCTAGACCTTCCGCTACTCCCTTTTTGTTTAGTGCAAGGATCGCATAAAGCTTGAACCCCTTGCGCATACTCTTTCGTAACTGTAAGGAAGAGACAAACCTTAGGGAAACTCCCTAGTTCCATCCTACAATCACACGTCTCTGTCCTTCGTCATCAACCAAGCTCAACCATTTCATCTTACAGTTGAATATCAACTCATGCGATTTCAGCCAATCCATACCAATCACAACGTCATAATATCCTAAGATTGTGACGTACAAGTTGACCCTCATGAAAAAATCTCCCAGGTTAAGGGCACATCCTGTCACCTTTCCTCCAACCTTTTGTTTGGCTCCCGAAGCCATCTCTATGAAGCTAAACACATCCTGTCCGATTGCCTTTACCTTAATCCTTTTTAGTGCTGCACTAGAAATGAAACTCTCAGTAGCACCTGGGTCTATAAAAATACTAAGGGTCTGGTTAGCGACAGTACCTGTCGTCTCGATCACAGTCGACTGGTGCTCATCCTGACAGTTATTCACCGCCGCATGAATCCGATGGGCCTTGCCCATATCTCCCACTGTAGTGGGTTCAGCTGATCCGGACGCTCTGGTCCTCTCCACCGAACAGTCGTGTTGGTAGTGTGGCTCCCCACACGTCCAAAACCCCTTCTTCGGCCCAGTAGTCCTGGTACCCGAAGAAAAAGATGATGGCCCACTGGCCTGGAACCCAGGTCTGTTCTGTTGAACAGGCCTAAACTGCTACTGCTGCAGGCGATGCTACTGTTGGTGCTGTGGTCCCTGATAAGGTGTCCGCTGCTAAGGTGGCGATCGCTGGGGTGTAGTGAAAGTGGATCCCCTCTGGAAGCCATGATATCCCGGCGTATGTCTCCCTGGGGCCTGATGCTGCGGTGTTCTAGATGAACCCTGCCTTGCTAGTCTCGTTGGAGCCCTGGTTTGACCCCCACTGATAAGATCCTCCTCTTCTATGAGGGCCTTCTGAACAACATCGTGCAGGGTTTGAGGCATAAAAATCCTAACCTTTGCATGCAGGCTGTCGTTAAGGCCAAACACAAACCGGTTGACCTTAAGTTTCTCTCTGTTAAGGTGCAAAGCATACCGTATGACCTCCCTGTCGTCATGTGTTGAACTCATTGAGTTGACGCTCAATGAATTCCTTTGAAATATACCTCTCTTGAAACCGTTCCTTCAATAGTTCCCATGACACGTCTTCAATGACCATGTTAAGCTGCGATAAGAGCGTCTTCCACCATAGAAGAGAGCTCCCCTTCAGTTGAAAGACCGCCATGCAGACCTTCATGTTGGAGGTATAATCGCGAAGTGCGAAGCATATCGCCATATTCTCCAACCATGGCTCAACGACAGTGCCATCTGGGGCACCAAAGAACCCGAGAAATTTAACCTTCTTGAGTTCCTGGTGAATGCTACCAGTAACGGCTGGTGTGCCCGGTGGAACCTCGGTGGGTGTCGGCACCCTGGCCTCATCTTTGTCCAATCGGCTGATCAGTGCCTCAGACATGTGCTGAAAAGACCTCATCATCCCAACAACGTTGCCAACTGCTATCTTCTCCTGTCCGGGAACCTGCTCGCCTCCCCGGGGGTTAGACCCCTCAGGTGTGGATGCTACGGGAGGCATCACACCTCCTCCCCTAGCACCTTGTCGTCTGCCACCATGACATCCTCTAACCATGATTACCTACACTCACACAATCAACTCGATCAGCGACAGTATAATCAAATAAAATCATGACACAAAAGCCGTAATGAATTCCAAGGCGCGGGTCGAACCGGCTCTGATACAATATGTAACAACCCCCCCTCGTTACGATGACAAACCTCTTATAATAAGTGGATTTTTTTTTTCTTTTTAAATGTGGGCACACGTGTACAAGGGAAACAAACACATTTGACTCGACATCGCCACCCGACGAATAACAAGATGCAACAACGATGAACACAACAAGACGACATAGGGCACACAACAAGTAACTGAAAGCATTAAACGACAATCGATCGATCATAAAAAGACTAACTTCCTACCCATCCTACCCTACAATGGTTAGGACCTCCAAGACACATAAGCAATGCTCAAGCCTAGGTTCCCATCGATTTTAACCATTTAAGGTCTCAGGGCTGGCGACTGTTCTGAGGAACATGGAGGTGTCTACATCCCGCCCGACACAATCAATGCCGGAACTAAAATTCTAATATACCAACATCAATGATTAACTAAGATTCATGCTATCAATCAAATTCAATTATACCAAGGGCAAGAGTAAAATTTACTGTAATCCATCGTACATTAACTTTAACTAACCACGCATTACGATAACTAAAATGGGCATTAAATTCAGACCATCTACTCCATTTAAATTCCATTAATTGATATTCCCCAATTACTAACTTACATCCACTGATTATACTTAGTTTAATGACATTACATTATAGGTTAACAATTCAACACAATCTCATCAACATTACCATAAAATAATAACAACATTATGCTACCATTAAAATAACTCTGCAATTAAATTGCTCATCTCAATACATCTTGTATGTTACTTACACCATAATTTACAACCAACGTCAATTTTGAGGCACACAGTTGATCCATTAGCCAATTAACATAACTCATTTAAGGATAAGCATGCCACGCTTTAGTCATACTACATCCATACATGATGATTAGTATCATAACATATTTCTATGCTAATGAGAACATCAATGCCTAAAATTTAGTACCATAGGATGCATACCATGCTTGTAGCTTAATGAAAACAAAATAATCTATATAGCATGACTTCATTTGAGAATCCCCAATGTAACATGTATTATATGGGAAGGGATAGCCATATCAGTTGAGATTAGAATGATTATAGATTCTAGAGTTTGTATATTTTAATACAAGGTGATAATAAGGTCTAGTGAAAAAGAACTAGAAGGAAATAAGTATATATAAGACTCACATAGAACCTTAAACTCAAATTATTAAAAATAGGATTCTTATACCTTAGTTGTTCTTCCATATTATAATCAAATCTATAGGCGATAAATACAATTGTTGCCTAAAATATAAATTAGCCATAAATCCGGAGACATCGAATACATTTACATATATTTTGTAGCATAGTTCTAGACAATAAACATAATACCTTACCATTGGGTTTTATTTTATCTAGTCTACAACATTTTGAAAAGTTAAATACAAAGAGAGAAATAGTTGCTCTATGAACATTGAATTATAGACATAGAAAATAGAGGCATGTAGATCTTTTATTCACAGAGAAATAAGAAACCCTAATTATTTATTACCTACCCAATCAAGGAATTTATATACAAGGTTATATTTTCATATCTTTTATTTCTGATTATTGCTAGTTGTTGAGAATTACAGTAGATGACAATTACAGTCGTGAATAATTAAAGACATTTTCTCTCAAATTGCTAGAATAGTTTTGATTAAAGTTATAGTCATAAATAACTGTGAACATTCCTTTCAAGTGGTTAAATTAGTATTATGAATATGAACCTTTGGAAGGCAAAGAAAAGTCGTGTATTTTATTTACTATTTTAATGATCAGTTCAACTACATATTTTTAGTATTATCATTTGGTTGTGTATTTTATTTATTATTTTCTCCCTCCAGCTAGCCATATATCTCGATGGCAATAATAAAAACCTTAACTAACATATTACCATTAATAGTCAATAATGGCTCAAGGCTTTTAACATAACACAAATATCCAGGCATTTAACAACAATACAATCTAGAAAATAATTATAAGATAATAACCAGGCATTAAATAATTAAAAAATAATGAGACATTTAATACCATTTACAGCCAGGTAAAGGTAAGGACTCCGACATAAGTTTCCAGCCAAACGACTATCCCTTCAGCTGCAGTTCATATAGAAAAATAAAAATTTAAGGCAATTAAGGTTTACTTCCAACTGACTGTCAGTTTAGGCAGATTCTGTCAGGTTTTAAATGGTTTCTGCCAGTCAATTAATACAACACTTATATCGAGAAATAGGGGGCGACCTGAGGTTGAGGCTCCATTTAGTAAAAATTAAATGTAGAGGGCTATAAAAAGGGATTCAACAATTCAACAGTCGAAAGGTCCTCCTTTTAGGCAATAACGTGGGCAACAGGCCATGGTTCAAGGAAGATCTAGTCCTCAACTAGAAAATTCACCACGCAGTAGGGAACTGAGAGCTGAAATCAAGAACCAACTCGCCCGAACAAATAATGTGCCAGGAAAAAGAAATTGGATAAGGGACGCATAGAGGCAGGATTAGCATCTTGACACAAGAGAAAAAAAATGCAGGTAGGTTGGGCACGTCCATCTTCACACAGGCAGAAGGAGTCGATAAATATTTTCCCCGAGGAGACAATCTCTAAGTCTTCCAACTATTATTGAGATTACTACCTCCATTAACACAAAACACCAAGGTCTAAGTTCACAAGCCAAGTGCTCAGGCCAAGCCGAGACCAACTACCCAAGCAGCCAGACATCAACGAGGAGTCTATACTTTGCTCAATGTATATATATAAAGGGTGGTTGTTCAAAAAAAGATTTTATCGACATAGGCCTACCTAAGATACAAACAAAAATGCAAACTGAAAAAGAATCATTACATTACTATTCCCCAGTAAATCGCTGAGTTTTAATAAAACCAAGTTGTGGGGTTCTGTGTAAGAATTTGCAGACTAAGTTCGAATTCGTTTTTCATTATAGTACCCCGTTATATCGTAGACATAAACATAGAACGTTGGTCCACCCCGCGGTACCCAAAAATGCATACACAAAATGTTTATACATTTTCCTTTTATTATCAGGTTGCAAAAAACATAAAGGCATAAAATCGATAAATCTAACCAACGCCAGAATACCAATGAAAAACATACAGACAAGCACCTTAATCGTTTTTTTTTTCTTTATCTATCAAAACAGAGGAAAAAACTTTAATTACAGTGGCATTTAACATCCGTAAAACTTACACAGCATTTACATCAGCAACAAAATCCATTATCAGAGGTTTTTCAGTAGCTAATTTTATTATATGAGGTTTCTCAATAGCTATTAGTTGTAATTTATTCCCCCAAAACCCATAGAATATAAATCTGTACATGATTTCAACCATAATACTTATCACGAGATAACCTTAAGAATAAAACAACATATATGATTATAATCACTAAGTAAATAACTAAAAACATCCATTTAGTCCATTCACAACTGATAACCCATTCCCCACATGAGTCATAATGCATACAATTCTACAAATTTAAAAATCATACCGTTGCCTCAACGTCATCCTCGAGTGTCATCCGCGTGCTCTGTACTGCTCCCGCTCGTCGACCGTCGAGACCTCACCGGTACCTCCCAGCCAATCGCTAGGGGTACTCTGCTTCCCCCTTAGCCCCCCGAGCCGCAAAGGGGCCACACACTATCTAGATGCTAAGTCTAGCTTCCTAGCTCACCTCGCAAGGCTGAGCTACCACTCCTATCCGAGATGGAAAATCCCAACTCTCCACAAGTAATTAGTCAAGTCACAAATCTGGCAGCGTAACATTATGCTAGCAGCCGATCCCCGTTCTTCCTCATCTTACCTTTCTTTTATAGAGTTGTCAAGACCTCACACTTTCCCTAAATCACTTTTAAATTAAGTTTTAATAAAAATATTCTAAATATTCTCCTTCGCACAAGTGTCATCCATCCCCCTCTTTCCTCAAATAATTATTTTCTTTAAATTATTAATTTACTCATTTCCCTCACCCACCTAGAGTTTCTCCTAAATTTCCTCCTAGGTGTTCCTAGATCCCCTTACATGTTTTAAATAATTTCCCTAAAAATGAAGCTGCTAAATTAACTCAAATTAGAAGGTTCTTAATTGCAGATTCCATACTATATTGACCTCGCTTTTTACCATAAGTTCCCAACTTTCCTTTATTATGTTTCCTCCATTACTTAGTTTCCCAATTCTTATTATTCCCTTCTTTCCCCTTTTTATTAGAGCAAAAATGGCAGTTGCGCTATTTACTCTTTTCCCTTTATTATTAATTTAAAATCTTTTTATACTTCCACAAGTTAAATAATTTATTTCCTCTTTACAATTTAAAACCACGGATTTTAATTAAATTATTCCTCTCTTCATTTTACCCTCTAAATTTAAGAAGACTAAAACTATTACTTAAGTGGGTTTTAGTTTATATCTTTATTTTTATTTTTATAGGGTCTTTTTCTTAAGGCTAAACAAAATTTTACCCTAGAGAAGTTTTAGACTTAGGTTTAGATTCTGAATTGGGCGACAATTATTTAGGGAAGTTGTTTTAAGAATTTCTTAAGGTGTTAAATGTCTTAGGGCCATCTAGGTTTGTTCCTTCCTCAACATCAATGCGACATTCCCTTCAGGACGCACCACGTGCTCCATGGGTGCCACTCACCTCGGTTGTTTCTTTTGCGTGACGTACCCTTTAGGATGCACCACATGCTCCAAGGGTGCCACTCGCTAACTTGTGTTTCTTTCGTGCGACGTGCCCTTCAGGATGCACCACGTGCTCCAAGGGTGCCACTCGCCAACTTGACGGATTGGTAGACATCAATAACCCTTGGAGTCAACACTCCACCAGGTGAACTTGTGGGCGACTAAGGGCTCTAAGGAATAAGGTCCCCGCCTTATTGCGCACCCCTTAGAATCATCGTGAGTGACTGTCGCAGTCTTCCCTCACGACATCGTGGATCCTTTTGAACTAGGTAATCGTTACCTTACAGTTTGAGCCACGGCGGGAGTGCTAGTTTCCTGTGGTAGGGTTGTTGTCCACCCCTCTCCCTCAACCTCTCTGGAAATCGTGTGTGGCACTTTTACTCCATATGTGAGTTTGGTCGACAAGATATCGTCATCTCGCATCATCAATAATCGTGTCAGAACATGTCCACATCATATCATCAAATCAATGAAATATCACAATAAATAAATCAACCCAAATAGCACATTCCCTGACTCAATCCAGAGTCCATGGGGTTCCATTGATGCCTCTACATCCTCAAGGTATAAAACCTTGCACACTCAATAAAATTGAGTCAATAGCACCTATCTAAGTCAAAGCAGTAAAACATCATGTCATATATCATAAGGCATCATAATCAAGGACAAGAGTTTTAATATCATAATAGTCTAGATCACTCGCGAGTAAGTGTCCTCAAAGAATAAGTTTTCTCAGTGCGCCAGAGTGGGATGTTACATTCTTTATCTTATAACTATAACATGACATTTTAATGAAACCAATATCAAATTTACATTCTTTATCATTGAGTTGTAACATGACATTTTAACAAACCATTATCAATTTCAAGAACTTTAGATATCATAAGGAAAATAATATATGAAACTATAATATCATATTTCAAGAAAAAAATAACTACTTTTAAAATATTACTAAACTAAAATCACAATGGAAAACAAAATGATACTCCAATATGTAGACCACAATAATACACACTCAACAGGATAAGGAAAAAGGACTCTTAGCACCACCATAGCAACCAATAAGTAAGGAGGTATCATAAACTTAAGGAAAGATCGCAATCCGGAAATTGTTGAGTGAGACAAGGGTATCTCGGATCGTAAACGCCAAGCAAGAAAACACAGAGAACATACGGTAAAGAAAGGTGCTTTTCCTCCAACGACATCTGAGATCCTGTTACTACAGTATACCCGAAAGAGTAGTAAATCATTACAGATAAAGGAGTTTAATGAAGCTAGCATAAGTTTGTTAAATGACACATTGAGATATTTAAGTTTTGTATTAAGGTGACTATGTAAAGACTCTATTTAACTAAAAACAAATAGTTTTGTAGATTTACCTTGGTTGATTTTATAATATATAAAGGATTTCAATGATAAACTTCGGGTAAGGCATTTTAATATTCCAAAGGAGCATTATATTTGGAATATCATGGCCATCCTTCTCTCAATGGCCATTGATGTGAAATGTTCCATGCATCTTCTCATGCCAAAACGCAGGGAAACATGGGTAAAAAGAAGTGGCAATAAATATAAAACTCATAGACATTAAAGACAAAATGCAGAGACATTCCTTACTGGAAAACACAGAGCCAACTTCTCATGGAAAACGTCAAGGTATTTGTTGAGTGTGTCCGTTGGGCGAAGGAAAAATGGCATGGAAATCTCCTTGGTTAAAACACAGAGTTTGGGGGTTGAGGCACTGGCTAAGGGAACCCACGTCTGGCCATCCTTCTCTCAAAAACACGCAGGGAAATCAAGGGTAATCCCTGCTAGAAGGTGCCCACAAGCGTTGATCATTTGGGTAAATAAAAACGAAGAATATAAGAACTCGGAGATCTTAAAAATCAAGAAATTATATGCTGGGATTTTTTAAGGAAAATGTAGAGGTTAAGTTCTTAAAGATCTTAAAAACATAGAGATTAGATTATGGGCATGTTTTTAAAGAAAGCATATAGATTTGTTTACATGTTGGGCAAATTGTTTTAAAATGCATAAGTAAGATTACAATCACCCAGATGGTGAAATCAGAGAGGTAAGTAATCTCCCCATACAATAATGAAAAGAGTAAAAATAACCGATGAGCACGAGAATAAATCATTGAGTAAGGAATAAAACGCGGAGGTGAAAAATAGATGGAAGGAGCTGGGTAATTTTTTTTTTCCAGCTCAAAAAGCAGAGGAACACAATGAGATAAAATCGCTGAGAAAAAATTAAATTGCAGAGGACATCAAAATGGCAGAGATGAACAATGAACAATAATGTTTCGTTGGGAAATTAACCATAGTGCAAGGATGATCAATGAACAATAAATTCGTTGGGAAATGAATATGCAACGCTGGGAGAATTCCTCAAGCTTCAATTAGAATATGTAAATATCACTACAGTTAATGATGAACACCGAGAAAGGTTTTAAGGATCCATACTTATTTTAAAATAAGTATAGTACACATTAAAAAGATTAACAAAATTTTACAATCTCAACATAAGTAATGTAAGTGAAGATGAGAATTTGAAGATATTCTCCTACGCTTGTGCTTTGTCCAACTCCAATGATACAGGTACTCTTCTTCCCCCTTATCCCCCTGAACCACAAAGGGGCCACGAAAGAGAAAAACTAGAATCCCCTAACTCCCAGCTCGCCTTGCAAGGTAGAGCCACCACTCTCTCTCAAGATGGGTATCCCAAATCCCATAACTAAAATCAGTCAACATTTCTGCAACATAACCTTAATCATAACCCGTGTGTCCCTTTCTCTCCACTCGACCATGTGTTTTATAGAATTTTCCCATAACTCATCCCCACTTCCACATTTAATTCTCCTTTTTAATCAAAATAATTTAGAATTATCTCCCCCTTACACTAGTCACCCTTTTCCCCAATTTTCACAATTAGATCAACATTTAATTTATGAAAAGTCAATTTCCCTTACCCATCCTAAAATCGCTTATAATTGTCCCTTTATTCCCTTTTTTTCCCAATTAAGGACTGACGCCTTTCTAAAACTAAGTTGATTTAAAATAAGAATGTTCTCTGGTTAGACTAGACTCTAGATTCCTTTCTATGTGTACCCATTCCTTTAGCTTTATTCCATTTTACCTTAAATTCCAATTTAGTAATTGCTTGCACAAGCGTATTAAATCACTCTTTTATATTTATTTATATTTTCAGTGATTCTTAAATTGATTTATTTCATCCCCTTGTTATTAAATTTAAAAATTTAGTTTTTAGTCTTCTCACTAAATTAGTCTTAGTCTTAGTTGAATTTGTATCTGCAAAAGCTTAGACCATTAGGGATTATGATTAGTAAATTTATTCTTAAATTAATTAATTAATATATTAATTAATTTGACAGTTCTCAAGATTTTACAAAGTTCAACATTCGCTGAAAGTTTTCTAGGCGACCTAGCTTCATTCACTCAAATTTTATTTACACAACATGCCCTTCAAGATGCACTTCGTGCTTCCACTCGTCTTTGGCTAGTTTTGGTAGTTTTCCAACCCTTGTTGTCAATACTCGATTCAGGCAACCTTCTGAGAGACTAAGGGCCTCTAAGGAATAAGGACTATTTCTTATTGTGCACCACTTAGAATCTTCGTGAGCAACTGTCTTAGTCTGCCCTCACTACATCGTGGATCTATCGAACTAGGTAATTGTTAACCTATAGTTCAAGCCAGAACGAGAGTGCAAGTAGGCGAGTGAGGACTATAATTGTCCCACTAGACCTTGACATGATCGACTATTCGACATCATAGATGTCAAATGCGATGGTCCAGAATGAATATTGGCTCCACCATGAGTTCACCCTCGTCTGCTACTTGCAAGGAACTCATGTCAATCACATGTGTAGGATCACTAAAATAATGTCTCAAAACAGATACATGAAAAACATCTCGCATATGCCTCAAAGAATCAGGCAAGGCTATTTTATAGGCCACAAGCCCTTTCTTTTCCACAACTTCAAAATGTCCCACAAACAGGGAGAGAGTTTATCACCCTTCACAAACTTAATCGAGCTCTTGTGCGGTTTCAGCCGAAAGAAAAAAATAATCGCCAACTTCATAATTACAGTCAACGTGGTGCATATCGACATAACTGTCACACACCCACTACCATAATCAAATTTTCATTGATTTCTGCAGAATCAGATCCCCCGAAATATCTACGGAGGCTTAGCATAAGCTAGCTCTTTCTCTCTTTCTGCTCCCATGTGATCACGGGTCATGATCACAGGTCAAATAATCATGGTGCCTCTTTGTATTTCATGCCTCAGTGCTACAGGGATGTCGAATCGTTTGACTATGCAACCGTCGAACCCCAGCAGGTTTAGTGACTGGCCAATAGGGAGGAATCCCTACAGGGTTAGCAAATGGCCATTAAGAATGACCTTGTCGCATGGTTGAGTGGAGTACAGGTGGCGAGAGGGGAAACATGACATGGTGGGTGACGTGACAGGAGACGGGTCCCACTTCACATGCCACACCATTCCAGACACCCCCCCCATTAAAGGCAGAATGTCAAGGGGGGTCCAGAATTCGCCTGAATGTCATTGATCAAGGCAAATAAATCCTGACCATTCTAGAGTTGCGCGTTTGATTCCAGACCCCCTCCTCACTGCTAAAGGTAGAACAGAAAGGGTGCTCTGGAATGAAGCCTCAGCGGTGGACCTAAGCGGGTGGACTTTGGCTCTCCAGATTTGCTATCCACTTACCCTAAGGCGCATTCAAGCCTCAGCTTAAAGTTGACTTCTCTTTCTCACATCTGATAGTCATTATAAACCCTGAGATACTCTGAAATAATCTCATCTGTTCATCGGGACTTAAACACATGCTAACATCTCGATATTCATAAGTCTGGATTTTGGGGTTTGAGAGCACGAGGGAACATGCCCTTCGGTATCCTGAGTGCCAAAACACCGAAGTGCCAAACAAGACTAAATTGGTGATTAGCCCCTTGGGTTATGCCTTGGTCAATATGACCTCTTCCCACATGAACACACTTTCTATTCCATCGAGATTTATCAAGGCAAGAGTTGGACCTCTTGTCAGTGGAACTCCCGAATCCTCGATCCCCGATTTCCCTAAACAAGTAATCTCTCAACACGTAGCCTCCCAAAATCGGTCGGCCTACGACTGCTTCAGGGTTTCCACTATGGAACATCCCGATCTCTCATCACCAAAACTCCCGAGTTCTCGACTCCTGATTTGCCGAAATGGGAAATCTCACGACACGTGGCCTCCTTTAATCGGATGACCCGAATCTACTTTGGGATTTCTACCATGGAATGCCCCGATGTTTCTTCACTAGAACTCTCGAGTTCCTGATTCTTGATTTCCCGAAATGGGAAATCTCACGACACGTGGCCTCCTTTAATTAGACGATCCAGATCTATTTTGGGCCTTTCGCCCTTATTCACTGGGGGTTTAACCCTCGAGTATATCCTGATAGATCCAACGACCATCGAGTTTTCCAGCCGAGATCTGACAGCTTAGACAAGTTCCTAAATTGTGCATTCTCCCACAACTTCCTGGATGTAGAGAAATCAATAGTCCAGATGTTCTCATGGACCTTGGGGATCTATGATCCCGATCTCTTCGCTACCCACAAAGACACAGAAAGACAATGTTGTAAGGCATTTAAACCTCCCTCCCCCGCCCCTACTTTCTCCTACCAATCTAACGGTCATGGGTGACCACAGATTTCCCGACGGGATCTCGTTCGTCGATCAACACCTATTCATGGTTAAGGCGCTTAACCCTCCAGTTTCTTCTTCTGATCTGATGGTCATGAGTGACCACCGATCTCCCGATGGGATCTCGTCCATCGATTCGATACTTATCATGGATTTCTTAAGGCCTTACACCTTCACATCCTTTTTCTCAGGTTCTTGATGGGCGTTTTCGAGAAGGGTATCTCTATGGGAAGGTTTACCCAGGGTAATATCTGAGGCAGATAAGGGTATCTCTCTCTCGAGAACCAGGAATGAAGTTTGAATTAGATCAGTATGCATATAAATAACAATTTATGAGAACATAATCCATACATAGTCTTTCCATATAAACATACAACTACCAGTACTGATCAAGAAACCATACAGACATTCTTATAATGAAATCATTCACAATTTCACAGCTTATGATCATAAATGTTAGCATACATATATTTCAAGATTCCAAAGGAAAAACACTTATCAGAAAGTAACACCAGAGGTTATGCAACTACTGAGAGGGGTGCTCGTTTCCACCCAACCGTAGGCTCAACGACTCCCAGCGGATTTACGACTAGCCACCCCTGAGCTGAGACCATGATGTTGTGATACTGCGTCTCTGTTTTCCAGTGACAAGGAGTGAAGTCTAC
>ML779881.1:101034-131108 GCA_009831015.1 Picea engelmannii | reverse complement strand
CCCCCCCCCCCAAATCGCTTCTCCCCCACGTCTTATCCTATTGCAAGGTTGCATGTGGTGTGATTTCCCTCACGCTGGTTAGGCCTGATGGCTCTACAGATGGGTGGTTCACCTCCCCATCCCTCATTAATTCCTAAGGAGCCATGTACCTACCTGCCTGTGAGACATTTAATTCGGGGCCAGCGAGCTGTTTTTGGTTCTCCGGGCCAGTGGAGTCCAAATACGGTATTCATTTTCGATGGAATTTAACGCCACCTTTCCAGGTTCCTTCCACCGCCTTTCTGCAACCATCATGGTCTATTTTTTAGCATATCCCCTCTCAGCAGTCCTGTGATATAAATTCATAATATTATTCACATTCATCGACCTTTTCCATAAGGTCCATTCACATCACATATTCACATTTCTAATTTTGCTACAGTTCTTGGCCAGTCCAGTTATTTTTAGAAACTGGGGGAAATAGGGTGTTACATTTCCCTCCCCCTTAAGGGAACATCGTCCTCGATGTTCTATCTATTAACATGAATTGCATGTATAGAAGTAAACATAATCAGATATGCCTGTCTCATGGCATCCTCCATTTCCCATATAGCCTCATCTGGGCCAACATGTCTCCACTGCACCTTGACCTGTGCAATGGTTCGGTTCCGGAGCGGGGTTTCCTTTCTATCCAATATGCATTGGGGTTCTGGTAGAAATTATCCCTTCGGTTCCACCTGGATCACAGACCAGTCAATTATATGACTAACATCATGTACATATTTCTTCAATAATGAAACATGGAAAACATTATTTTCTTTTACTGTGGGAGGAAGTGCTAGCCGATAGGCTACAGGTCCCACTCTATCTAGAACCTCAAAGGGGGCACAATACCGGGGTGTCAACTTGGCACAAGCTCCCATTTTTAGGGAAATCATTCTAGGCTTAATTCTGAGATATACATGGTCTCCCATTTTGAAATCTCTTGGAGTTCTCTTTTGGTCGGCATAACTTTTATGTCGGTTCTGAGCGACCTTCAGATTTTTTTTTATCTAAGTCACTTGTTGTCCATTTATTTCAACATATTGGGTCCAAAAGAAATCCTGTTTACAAGGTTACTCCAGCCGACTGGAGTATTACACGGCCTAGCATAGAGGACCAGCCATCAATGATTTCCAAAAATTGGGAGTAAATTTTGTGTCTCTGTCAGACACTATCTCTTTCGACATACCGTACAGTCTGAATACCCCTTTCATGAATACCCGGGTGATATCTATCACCTTGCAGGTTGATTTGATGGGGATGAAATGAGCAGACTTTCTCAGTTTATCCACCACTACCATAATGGGGTCATTATGTTTGATTGAAGTTAGCAATCCAGTAATAAAATCCATGGAGATGGTTTCCTATTTCCATTCTGGGATGGGTAAAGGTTACAATAGTCCTGCTAGGTGTTGATGTTCTTCTTTAATCTATTGGCACTCTAGTTTTACCTAGAAAATGATCACTGCCACCTGAAAACAATTTAATTGGCCTGGATTGAAGAAAGACAAAGCATAGAGTGCCAATCACACTTCCTTTCTCCATAGGGACTCCAAGCCCTTCCTTACAGGCATCTGTGCACATAAGGAAGTCAGCTTCTGGGTCAGCGATTTTCAACATGGGTGCATGGGTTAGTAGATGTTTCAGGGTTTGGAATGTTTCTTCACATTTATGTGTCCACAAGAATGTTTTCCCCTTATTCTGGAGGGAATTGATTGGACAACCAATCTTGGAAAATCCTTTTATGAATCTCCTATAGTATCCTGCTAATCCCATAAAGGATCTGATGTCTGAAACATCCTTTGGGGTAGGCCATTCCATGATAGACCTGATCTTGTCAGGATCTACTGCTACCCATTCCTTGGACAGAACATGTCCCAAGTAATGTATTTACTTCTGGAAGAAGTCACATTTGTTGAGTTTAGCATGGATTTGATTCTCTCTTAGCACTTGCAACACAATTCTAAGATGCTCTTCATGCTCTTCTCTATTCTTAGAGTAGATTAATATGTCATCAATAAAAACTAGTACAAATTTATCTAAAAATTTATTGAGTACATTGTTCATTAAGCACATGAAAGTGGCAGGGGAATTGGTTAACCCAAATGGAACTACCACAGACTCATAGTGACCATACCGTGTCTGGAAAGAAATTTTATGGATGTCTTCACCCTTGATTCGGACTTGATGGTATCCCGACCTCAAGTCATTCTTTGAGAAAATAGACGCACCTCCCAATTGATTGAATAGATCATCGATCCTGGGCAAGGGGTACCTGTTCTTTATGGTTACTTTATTGAGTTGTCTCTAATCTATACACAGTCTAAGGGTGCCATCCTTCTTTTTCCGAAACAAGACTAGTTCTCCCCATGGGGACACACTAGGTTGAATATAACCCTTTTCCATCATTTCTTTCAATTGCAATTTAAGTTCAACTAACTCAGGTGTGCTCATATGGTAGGGTGTCTTAGACACCAACACCGCTCCTGGTGCGAGCTCTATCAAGAAATCAATGTCTCTTCTTAGAGGTAGACTCGATACCTCTTCTTGAAACACATCTCTATATTCTCTTAGGATAGGGTGATCATCAGGGCTTGGTTTATCACCTTCAATTGTTTTCAACACCTGTATTGCATATAGGGGACATCCTTTTCGACAATATTTTCTTATTTGCAGGGCTGATATTTGCCTCACGGAGACAGGTTTTCAGATCCCTTGAAGGGTTATCCTTTTTCTTTCTTTGCTCACACATTCTAAGGTTTTATGGTAATAGTCCAGCCTGGCTTTATGGGCGGCCATCCAGTCCATACCAATAAACAGATCGTATGATCCCAGGGGTAATATGTTAAGGGTTGCTTGGGTGGGGAATTCACCCAACATTAATTTCCAGGCTGGTATGACCTCTTGTACCCTTCTTTTGGTGCCAGTGGCTAACTGTACCAACCATGTCTTGGTTTGTTTTTGTGGTTGTAGCTTACACTTATCAACAACTCTAGGGGCTATATAACTCAAATTTGAACCAGGGTCAATCAAAATAGAAACCAGATGGTTGAAAATCACACCTTCTATTTCCACCACTGAAGCTTGGTGGTCAGCTTGGTTATTATCCAAGGCTGCATAAATCTACGGCACACTCCCTGCTACATAATTGACTGTGGTAGCTTCCTGAATGTTATAAAATTTCCGACTATTCTATTGTCGGTGTGGACAGTCTCTCAGGAGATACTCTTCTCTGAAACCCTAACATTTCAAAGGTTCTCTCTTTGGGTTATCATTCTTTACTGGTATAGGTCTAGAAGTTTCATTTCCGTTCGATGAGGGAAAGTTCTGCTAGAGTACACTCCAGGCTGGAAAGTTCATTCTGGGGTTCTTCTCGTAGTTCTTAAATACTAAGGATTTGATCCCCTTTTTCTGAAATCTCAAACCACTCTTCTGTTTCCAGTCTCCACGAGACTCTGCCTGATGTCCATATTGTTCATGACAATATGTTTCCTTTCGAATATTGTCTTCTAAGGTCTTTGGCTCATCAAATTCAATTATGTTCTGGTATTCCTTGGGTATCTCCTTGATGAAGCATTGCACCTTCGCCTTCTCTACTTTGATGTAGGGTACATATCTCAATAAGTCAAGGAATTTGCTGACATATTCCTCTATAGTGAGTTTCCCCAGTTTGAGTTCATAAAACTCTTTAGCCTTCTCGTCGAAATATTTTTCTGACAAATACTTCTTCCGAAAGTATTTCTCAAACTGTTTCTAGGACAGGTCCTCCTCGCGGACCCCTTTCACATTCTTAAGATCTTCCCACCAGATGGAAGATTTTCCATTCAGATTGAAAGTGGCCACTTGGGCCTTCAAATTCTCTGAAAAGTCATGGACTCTAAAATATTTCTTCAGTCCAAGTAGTCAGGCCTCATCTTCCTCTCCCTTCTTTATCTCACCATTGAAAGAGGGAGATTTGGCCTTTCTGAATTCCTCAAATTTATGACCCTTGGAAGTCTTTTGCTTCTTCTGTTTTCTTCGAGAATAGGAATTGGTCCTACTACTGGAAGAGCCTTCTGAATCACCATCTTCCTTCTTAGAGGAATCATCTGGCACTAGTCCTTTATCTCTGGGGTGGAATTTCCTTGAGGTGCTCCTTTCAGTATGGCCACTGATATGACCATGTTTTTGCATCTCGGGTTCATGCTGCATTTGTCATTGTAGGTTGGATAAGCTCTGCAGTAAAAATGCATTAATTTCAGTTTTCTTTTCTTGTTCTTTCATCATCCTTTCATTGTCAGCCTTCCATCTTTGCAATTCAACCATGAGACTCCTCACAATCTCAACTAGATCTGGAGGGGTTCCTATTGCTCTTCTTTCATCAGAATCTTCGTCTCTATTATGGGAGCCTTCTCCCATATCTTGATGAGTCACCATTCTCTGCGTCTATAAATTCCCATGGTTGATTGTCCGCTTGGGTGAAAAGAAAAATATTGGTTATTAGTCAAGAGTTAGATACATTTTTATAACCTGCGCATAAATTCATAACTCTTTCACATGCATACATAGTCGGGTTCTCGTTTCCAAGTTTTTGATCTTGGATAAGAGAGTTAAGTTAGAGGGTTACTCCTCTTAGGAGTGCTTCAAACGGAGCTTATGCGCAAATCATTCATGATCCCAATCAGGCTGAGTGTTGTCACCATGCTCTAATACCACTTTGTCACACACCTACTACCATAATCAAAATTTCATTGATTTCTACAGAATCAGAGCCCCCGAAATATCTACAGAGGCCTAGCATAAGCTAGCTCTTTTTCTCTCTCTGCTCCCATGTGATCACGGGTCATGATCACAGGTCAAATAATCATGGTGCCTCTTTGTATTTCATGCCTCAGTGATATAGGGATGTCAAATCATTTTACTCTACAACTGCCAAACCCCGACAGGTTTAGTGACTCGCCAATAGGGACGAATCCTTATAGGGTTAGCAAATGGCCATTAAGAATGGCCCTATCGTATGGTTGAGTGGAGTACAAGTGGCGAGAGGGGAAACATGACATGGTGGGTGATGTGATAGGAGACGGGTCCCACTTCACACGCCACACCATTCTAGACCCCCCCCCCATTAAAGGCAAAATGGTAAGGGGGGTTCGGATTTCGCCTGAAAGTCATTGATCAAGGCAAATAAATCCTGACTGTTCTAGAGTTGTGCGTTTGATTCTGGACCCCCCCCCTCACTGCTAAAGGCAAAACAACAAGGGGGCTACGGAAATAATCCTCAGCTGTGGACCTGGGCGGGTGGACTTTGGCTGTCCAGATCTTCTCACCACTTACCCGAAGGTGCATTCGCACCCTAGATTAAAGTTGACTTCTCTTTCTCACATCTGAAAGTCATTATAGACCCTGAGATCCTCTATAAGAATCTCATCCATTCATCGGGACTTAACCACATGCTAAAATATCGATATTCATAAGTCTGGATTTTGGGGTTTGAGAGCACGAGGGAACATGCCCTTCGGTATCCCAAGCGCTGAAATGTCGAAGTGCCAAACAAGCCTAAATCAGTGATTATCCCCTTGGGTTATGCCTTGGTCAATATGACCTCTTCCCACATGACCACACTCTCTCTTCTGTAGGGATTTATCAAGGCGAGAGACAAACCTCTTGTCAGTGGAACTCCCGAATCCCCAATCCCTGATTTCCCAAAATGGGTAATCTCTTGACACGTAGCCTCCCAAAATCGGTGGGCCTATGACGGCTTCAGGGTTTACACCATGGAACATCCCAATCTCTCATCACCAGAACTCCTGAGGTCCTGACTCCTGATTTCCCAAAATGGGAGATCTCACGACACGTGGCCTCCTTTAATCAGACGACCTAAATCTACTTCAGGGTTTCTACCATGGAATGGCTCGATATTTCATCACCAGAAATCTCGAGCTCCCGATTCTCAATTTCCCGAAATGGGAAATCTCACGACATGTGGCCTCCTTTAATCAGACAGTCTAGATCTATTTTGGGGCTTTCACCCTTATTCATTGGGGGTTTAACCCTCGAGTATCTCTTGAAATATCCAACGGTCATCGGGTTTTCTAGTCGAGATCTGATAGCTCAGACAGGTTCCTAACTTGTGCATTCTCCCATGACTTCCTAGACGTGGAAAAATCAATGGTCCATATGTTCTCATGGACCTTGGGGATCTACGATCTTGATCTCTTTTCTACCCATGAAGAAACATAAAGACAAAGTGGTAAGGCATTTAACACCCCCCCCCCTACTTTATCCTACCAATCTAACGTTCATGGGTGACCACAGATTTCCCGACGGGATCTCATCTGTCGATCAACACCTATTCAGGGTTAAGGCGTTTAACCCTCCAATTTTTTCTTTCGATCTAGCGGTCGTGAGTGACCACCCATCTCCTGATGGGATCTCTTCCATCGATTCGATACTTATTAGGGATTTCTTAAGGCCTTATGCCTTCATGTCCTTTTTCCCAGGTTCTTGATGGGCCTTTTCGAGAAGGGTATCTCTATGGGAAGGTTTACCCAGGGTACTATCTGAGATAGATAAAGGTATCTCTCTCCCTAGAACCAGGCATGAAGTCTAGATTAGATCAATATGCATATAAATAACGATTTATGAGAGCACAAGCCATATGTAGTCTTTCCATATAGACATACAACTACCAGTACTGATCAAGACACCATACAAACATTCTTATAATGAAATCATTCACAATTTCATAGCTTATGATCATAAATGTTAGCATACATATATTTCAAGATGCCAAAGGAAAAACACTTATCAAAAAGTAACACCAGAGGCTATGCAACTGCTGAGAGGGGTGCTCATTTCCACCCAACCATAGGCTCAATGACTCCTAGCGAATTTACCACTAGCCACCCCTGAGTTGAGACCACGATGTTGTGAGACTGCATCTCTGTTTGCCAGTGACTAGGAGTGAAGGTTACTCTCCTTCCTCTCTTCTATCACCCACTCTTCATAACGCCAAATTTCTCTTTCTCCCCTCACGTCCCCCCCCAATCGCTTCTCCCCCATGCCTTATCCTCTTGCAAGGTTGCGTGTGGCGTGATTTCCCTCACACTGGTCAGGCCTGATGGCTCTACGGATGGGCGGTTCACCTCCCCATCCCTCATTAATTCCTAAGGAGCCATGTACCTACCATTCTGCGTGACATTTAATTCGGGGCCAGCGAGTCGTTTTTGGTTCTCTGGGCCAGTGGAGTCCAAATACGGTATTGATTTTCGGTGGAAGTTAACACCACCTTTCTAGGTGCCTTCCACCACCTTTGTGCAGCCATCGTGGTCTCTTTTTTAGCATATCCCCTCTCAGCAGTCCTACAATATAAATTCATAATATTATTCGCATTCATCGATCTTTTCCACAAGGTCCATTCACATCACATATTCACATTTCTGAGTTTTCCATAGTTCTTGGCCAGTCCAGTTATTTTTACAAACTGGGGGAAACAGGGTGTTACAATAACTCTTGTGTCAATATTGTGCTTCTTTAATCCTTTGTCTTATCATTTGCATTTATTCTTGAATTTATTGGATCTCTTTTGGTCCTACTATGACCCTATCCTCAAGTCGATCCTAGATCAATGGCATCTGACACAGTCTCCTATAAAGAAACTCAAATGGTGCCATATTAATGGTACCTTGATAGTTGTTGTTGTACGCAAACTCTACCAGTCACAATAACTCTTCCCAATGCTTCTATTGGTCCATTACGTACATACAAAAAATATCTTACAAGATTTGATTTTCTATTTCTATCTACCCATCTGTCCTTGAGTGATATGATGTCCTAAAGTTAAGTTGGGTTCCCAAGGCCTCTTGTAAACTAGTCCAAAATCGTCCTATAAATAGCAATCCTCGATCAGATATGATCCTTTTAGGCAAACCATGCAATATCATAGTCTCACTAATAAAACATCTAGCTATGTCTGGAGCCTAATACATCGTATGTATAGGAATAAAATGAACACTCCTCGTTAGAGGGTCAACTACCACAAAAATCGAGTCGTGTCTCCTTACCCTCAATGACAACACAACAATAAATTCCATCGAAATGACTTCCCATTTCAATTCCAGAATAGCGTGTAGTTGTAGTAATCATGTCGGATGTCTATGTTAAGCCTTTACTTGTCGACATTCTAGACACCTCTCCATGTAGCTAACTATGTCTGCCTTCATTCCTTTCTAGAAGAATAAGGGCTTAAGGTCTTCCCTCATCTTCCTGGCTATGGGATGAGACTTGTACACTGCTCTATGAGCTTCATTTAAGATAAAACTTCTCAATTCGTCATTAGGAAGTAGGTAATTCCTGTTATTATACGTCATCAATCTGTCGTTGTCCAATGCATATCCTTCAAACTTTGGTACCAACATGGTGTATTGTTCAATATTTTCCTTAACCTCTCTATACCAATTATCATTGAACTGTATGGTTACAATATTTTCTCGAAGATTCGTCTAAAGAGGTATCACCGAAAATATGCATGGTCTCTGAATCAATGCATCTACCACTCTTTGCACTATTTATTTTATGTAGGTAATCTCAAAATAATACTCACTAAGAAGTTATGACCAATGCCTTTGTTGTGCGGTCAAGTCACTTTGCATAAAAATGTGCTGCAAACCACAATGCTCTGTTTTTAGTTTGAATTTTCATCTAATTAGGTAATGTCTCCACACTCTTAGAGCATATGCAATGTCCAATAACTCCAAATCATGTGTCACATAGTTCTCCTCATGCTTTCTTAATTTCCTTGAGTTGTAAGAGATTACTCGACCGTCTTGCATCAAGACTCTATATAAGCCTTCCTTGGATACATTTGTGCATATAAATAAGTCCTCATCCATATAAGACACCTTAATTAATGGCATTGTCATCAAGAACTCCGTGGGCCCTCGAAATGCTTCCACACATTTATTGTTCCATACAAACTTCTTATTTTATTTTGCAATTTCATGATCGGATTTTCTATCCTCGAAAAACCTTCTAAGAACTATCGATAATATCTTGCTAAATCCATGAAGCTATGTACTTATGGTACGTTTGTCGGTACAGGCCATTCCATAATAGCCTCTACGTTTGTTGGATACACAGTGATGCCTTCATTGGAGATAACATGCCTTAAGTAGTGAATCCTTGATTGATAAAAAGAGCATTTCGACAGTTTCCCGTATAATTTTTTTTCTCGTAAACACTCTAGTACCAAGTGCAAATGTTTGTCATGTTCTTCCATTGCTGAGAATATATCAATATTTCATCAATGAATACATGAAAAAACTTGTCCAATTATTCGCGGAACACCCCATTCATCAAGCTCATGAATACCCATTGGGCATTTGTCAGTCCAAACAGAAAAATGGTAAACTCGTAATGCCCGAACCTCATCTTTAAAGTGGTATTAGGAGTGTCTTCCTCTTTGATCCATAACTGGTGATATCCTAATCTGAAGTCGATATTTGAAAACATCGTCATTCCTTCCATTTGGTTAAACAAATCGTATATTCTTGGAAATAGATACTGGTGCTTGATTGTTACCTTTCTCAATTGATGGTAGTCAATACAAAGTCTCCAATACCCATCCTTCTTCTGTGTGAAAATAATAGGCGCACCCCATGTTGACAGACTTGGATGTATAATTCATAGGTCCAAAAAATCCTTCAGTTTCATTTTCAACTCCTGTAACTCAAAGGTCAACATCCGATAAGGCGTTATTGCTATCAGTTTAGTTCCAGGTTTTATGTCGATGGTAAATTCCATCTCTCTTTCAGGCAACAAACCTAGTAACTCTTCCGAGAACACATCCGCAAACTCTCATACTACAAGAAGTTTTTCTCATCCTTCTGCCACGCCCTTGTCATTCAGCGCTAAGATTGCATAAAGCTTGCATCCTTTACGCATGGTCTTCTGTAGATGTAGGGAAGAAATGAACCTTAAGGAAACTCCTTGTTTTCTTCCTATAATCACTCATCCCCGTCCCTCATCATCTATGAAACTCAACCATTTTGTATTATAGTTGAGTATTGCATTATGCGATTCGAACCAGTCCATACCAATCACAATGTCATAAGATCATAAGATAATGACATATAGATTGGCCTTCATTAAAAAATATCGCATGTTAAGGCTACAGTCCATAACCTTTCCTCCAACCTTCTTCTCGTCACCTGACGCCATTTCCATGTAGCTAAACGCATCATGCTCAACTACCTTTACCTTAATTAGTTTTAGCATTGCACTAGAGATAAATCTCTTTGTCGCACTAGGATCTATAAAAATACTAAAGGTATGGTTACCAATGGAACCTCATGTCTGGAGCACAGTATACAGGGGCTCAGCTTGGTGGTTATTCACTGCTGCATGAATCTACTGGGCCTTGCCCAAATCTCCAACTGTAGTGTGTCCGGCTGACCCAGCTTCTCTGGCCCTCTCAACTGGAAAATATTGTTGGTAATTCGGCTCTGCACATGTCCAACATCCAGTATTCAGCCCAATAATATTGGTCCCCAAAGTAGAAGCGACCAACCTACCATCCCATAACCCTGGTCTTTTCTACTGAACTAGCATAAACTATTATTGTTGTGAATGGTATTGTTGTTGGTTTTTTGGTCCTTTGTAGTGAGTCCACTGCTGAGGAGTCATTCATCGTGTCATTGTGAACTTGGATCCTCTTGGCATGTCTCCATACCCTGATGAATGTCTAGCTCTTATCTGATGTTGTTGCACACCAATGTCGCATGTCATGTCGATCTTGCAGGATTCCTTCCCTGAACCCTGCTGATAAAATCTTCCTCATTTATGAGGGTCTTTTGGACTACATCATGCAACATCTGAGGCATTAGGATCCTCACTTCTGCACGAATGTTGACGTTAAGGCTGAGCACAAACTTGTTGACCTTGATATTCTAGGTATTCATATGTGGATCATACCTAATCATCTCCATGAATCAGGCCTCATACTTAGGCACCGTATGACCACCCTGTCATAAGGAGTTGAAGTCATTGAGATGGTGCTCAATGAATTCCTTTGACAAATACCTCTCCTAGAATCATTCCTTGAATAACTCCCATGACACGTCTTTGACTACCATGTTCAATTGTGGTAGGAGTGTCTTCCACAATAGAAGAGTGCTCCCCTTCAGCTGAAATACGTCCATGTAGAATTTCATGTTGGAGGTGTAGTCGCGAAGTGTGAAACACATTGCCATGTTCTCCAATGATACCTCAACAGTTGCATCATCCATGGCACCCAAGAACTTAGGAAACTTGACCTTGTCTAGTTCTCTGTTAACTCTAACAATATCATCTAGGGCGCGTTGTGGACCCTCAGGAGGTACAGGTGCCATGGACTCATCTCTATCTAGTCAGTTAATCAAGGCCTCTAACATCCTCTGAAGGGTCCTCATCAACCCAAACACATCCCCCACAACAGTCTACTCTTATCCAATGAATTTCTCTTCTCCTTGGGGGTTAGACCCCTCTTTCATGGATGCTACTAGAGGTGTCACACCTCCTTTCCTAGCACCACGTCATCTACCTCCACGACGTCCTCTAACCATGATTACCTGTAGGGACATAAATCAATTTAATTATCTATAAATTCTTAATCAATTTTTTTAATACATTGGAAGGTGTAATGATCCCAAGTCACGAGGTTCAACCTGCTCTGATACCACATGTAATGACCCCTCCATTACAAATAGGAAAAGTGAAGCACAATGGGTAATTTTTTATTTATTTATTTAAGCATTAAGATACTTACGTCAACAGATAATTCAAAAAGATCATAATGAATCAACATCATAATTAAAAGAATCACAATTGACTCATCATCATAATCAAAAAACTTCACAACCAATAAATCAACATAAATATAACAACACATAGTCAATGCATCAACATAACTAGTAATGAAACATAATCAACACAATCACATTTAGATAATGACAGATAATCAACAAGCATCATAAATGGTGATAGAAGATCAACTCATCATGATCACCTAGAATCACCAATATTTTTAATCTCTCAACTCATTCCATAATGATAACATAAATACAGTACCCTTCTAACCTACCCTACAAGGTTAGGACCTTCAAGACACATAAACAATGCTCAAGCCTAGGATTCATCCCATTGATTTTGACCACTTAAGGTCTCAGGGATGGGGATTGTTCTAAGGAACAATGAGGTGTCTACATTCCACTAACACAATCAAGTCAAAAACCAACTAGCTCAATCAATCAACATCATTACTATTCATGGCACAAGATAATTTAATTACTAAATCAATCATATATCGACATAAGTTAAGGCACAAATTTAATCAACTTTATTTTATTTTCTTGGTGCAAAAGAAAGAATCTATCTTATTCAAGGCATGACATTAATCAATTATTGAATTCAACATTACATCAACATTATTTTCAAGTGCGCACGTGATCTAAGTATCAAACTAAACATAAATAAACATCATTCAATGCACCCAATTAATCTAATCACTTAGGAAATCATACATCAATGTTATGACAATGTACGTGAGTAATATAAGGCATAATCATTAATCATCAACATTAGTCCAAGCGCAAGCAATCTAATCACCTAATTCTTCAGCATAATCCAAGGTGCAAGGGAATTCATTCGCTCAATCATGTATTCATTAACATTTTAGTGGCACAAGAAGTAACTACACACATGACCATCCATACATATCATGGCGCAAAATAATTATCAATTAATTTTGATGGTGAAAATACTAACCACACACATGACCATCCACACATAGCTATTATATCATGGCGCCAATCAATATCAATTTAATTTTGAGGGCAAAATTAAAATTCAATTTCCATAACCAACTTTAAACCTAAGATATAAAAATAGAATATACCATTCACGACCTCAGTGCTAGTGAAATTCACTATTCACAACATGCCAGTGCCAAATATTACTTGAAATGAGTAAGGAAATCTTCCTTCCAGAGTTGTAATAATTAATGTCGGTAGGACCAAGGTCTCCATTAGGTTTTCATAATTAAAAGAACAAAAACTATAAATAATATGTTCCCAAATAAGAGAGAATGTGTAAAAGTGACGAGCTTGTAGTTTGCAAAACTATAGCCTAACTATCTAATATGGTAATGTAATATCTAGAGTCGAAATGATATCAAATTTTATTTAATAACAATTGTACATATATGATATACATGTTATTTATCTTATAACTATAACATGACATTTTAACGAAAGCAATATCAAATTTACATTATTTATCATTGAGTTATAAGATGACATTTTAACAAACCAATATCAGTTTGAAGAATTCTAGATATCATAAGGAAACGAATATATAAAACTGTAAGATCACATTTTAAGAAAAAGATAACTACTTTTAAAATATTACTAAACTAATATGACAATGGAAAATTAAATGATACTCTAATATGTAGAGAACAATAATACACACTCGACACGATAAGGAAAAAGGAATCTTAGCATTGTCGTCGCAACCCATAAGTAAGGAGGTATCATAAAGGTAAGGGAAGCTCACAATCAAGAAATCATTGAGCGAGAGAAGGGTGTCTCGTATCACCAAATCCATGCAAGAAAATGTAGAGAACACAAGGTAAAGCAAGTTGTATTTGTAACATCCTCCTCTTGCATGCACTTGATGTGACTTATGCTTGAGGACACTTGCATGCAAGTGATCCGGTTCATTATTGACTGACTTCTTATCTTATGGATTGTGATGATGAGGTTGTGGATTATGATGTTATATTATGATTATGTATATACATATTCTATTGACTTGTTTCTCCTGAGTGTGCAGGACTCTTGACATATTGAGGATGTCGATGGCATCAATGGACCTCCTTGGACTCTGGATTTAGTCAGGGAGTGGACTGTACATGATTTGAGTATTTATGTTATTGCAGATGTGACATATGATGGGGTATATTGTGGTGTTGTTTATGGATAGTTGACATGTTTCGTTGATGGATGCAGGCTCATGGATTTCTTGCTAATCATAATCACATTTGGAGTAAAGGGGTCATGCAGGACAACTAGAGATATTGAAGGAGAGGTGTGGAAAAAACCCTGCCACAACCTATTAGCACTCCTATTGTGGCCCAAACTGTAGGTTAATGATTACCTAGTTCAATAGATCCATGATGTTGTGAGGTCAGACTGAGACAATCTCTTCTGAAGTTTCTAAGGGGCATGCAATAAGACATGGTCCTTATTCCTTAGAGTCCCTTAGTCTCCTAGAAGGTCGCCTGATGGAGTTTTGACTCCAATGGATAGACGTCTACCAAAATCAGTCAAATGGCATGTGGAACCCTTGGATCACATAGTGTATCTTCAAGGGCACGTCGCATAATTGGAACATCAATAAAGGCTAGTGGCACCCTTGGAGCAATTAGTGTGTCTTGAAGGGAACGTCACGATGTTTAAAATTAGGTAAGTCAATGAACCTAGGTGCCTAGAAAATGACGTCTTACCTTGACATGGTTAGCCTTAAAATAATCTTTTATAACTAAAGTTTATTAATTATAACCCTTCCCTTAAAAATTTTGTAAGCCTAGTTGAATTTAAAGCCTAGGTCTAAGTAGGATTTGAGGACTAAAAATAAAAAATAAAAAAAATAATTAAACAAATAATAAGGGGGGGGATGAAGAAAATAAAAGGGGGAAAATTAAATTTATAATTTAGAAGAGGATTAAATTATCTAAAAATTTAATTGTTCTCTATGTGTAAAACTTGCTAAATTCAAACTTAGATAAAAATGGGAATTTAAATGCAAAAGGAATGTGGAACATAGAAAATAATCTAGTCTAGAGAACTTTCCTAAAATTAACTCAAATAAAATTTAAGAAGGGCGCCAATCATTAAAGTAAATTGAGGGAATAAAGGGGCATCAATGAGCATTTTTAGGAATGCTTTTAGGTGGGTGAGGGAAATGGGAAATTTAATTAAATAGATTTCTAGTGCAATTAAGGGACTGGGTGACAAGTGTATGGGGGAGAATATTTCCTAATTAATTTTTATTAAAACTAATTTAATGTGCAATTGGAAAGGTCACTAAGAGGAAATATATAAAAGAAATGGCAGAAAAGAGGAATGGATCACTTTGGCAAGTGTAAGGTTATGCTGGCGGATTTTTCTTGACTGAATTTTTCTTGTGGGAGTTGGGATACCCAGCTCAGATAGGAGTGGTAGCTCGACCTTGTGAGGAAAGCAGGGCACTATCTTATTCTCTAGTTTTGTGCGTGTGGGCCATTTGCGGCTTGGGGGGCTCAGGGGGAATAATACTACCTCTAGAATTAGGTAGGAGGTATTGGTGAGGTCTCAATGATTAGCAAGAGGGGAGCTGGATGGAGCACAAGTGCGGGACATAAAATTTGGATTCTTCGCCTTTGGTTACTATACTCTTATTATGAGATTGAATTTGTATTAAGTTTTAATCTATATAATCGAGTTCTTGTAATTTCTCTGTAAACTGATTGTAATGATAAACTTGAATCGACAAGTCCTTGAAATCTTTCTGAATGTAGAAGATGAATTTCTAAATTTGTCATCACTTTGAATTCTCAAATGATTAATGGCTTCCAGGATATATAAATACAAAATGTTAATTTCTTGGTTGCTTCTAGTGATTTCATATCAGAGTTTTCATTAATTTATTATTTTTTATAGATGTGATTTATGTAGAAATGTCTCATGTTGCATGTTGAGAATATTATGTTTGATATATGGTTGTGTTTGGGAAAAACCTTGAAGAGTGAATAACCCTTGTGATTAATAATGTGGATTTCCACTTCTGAGAGAAACTTTGTTTACGTTGTGGTCAGAAATTTTAATTATGTTGTTGTTAAACTCGTTTTCCCTAGTCAAATCGTAGAATCATTTTCACTGTGTCTAGTCAAAATTATTCCTCGAATAGGTAATTTGTGGAGATCCCTTAATTTAGATTGGATTCATTTATGTCTCCGAGTGATTTGGATTTCACACTTTTCAGTTTTGGAATCCCATTTTCATTTCATTAAATCGTTGTCAGTCAAATATAAAATCCTATTTTATTTTTCTGAGTACATAATTAATTGGGATGAATTGGATTGGCAATTTTGTTATATATATATGCCACAAGAAATCCTCAATTGAGTTTCTTTCACTGTGTTTAGTAGAATTCCATAATTATCTGTTTCATGTTGTGCACAGTGATGTATTCACAGATTATTCCATCCTCTTTGTTTGTGGGTTGTCCATTGAACTCTCTTGCTGACTACTGAGTCGTTTTGTGTGTTTCCTAGCTAATGAACAACCCAGAAAATTATTTTTGTTATTTCTATTATTTTCTCTACATCATAAATTTGATTACTTCCTCGAGCTTATTGAAAGAGGAACCTACCCGTACATTGCTACATCAATGAGAAACTTGGTATCAATTTTCTTCCCATCCGTTAAGATTTTCATTTTTGCTTGCTATGATTTTTAATTTCGATTTTATCAGAAAATAGTTTTGTATCAAGGGCCTGATAAGGTGCCCAATTAAGTTTTGTATGAAAAATGTCTCTCTTGAAATTTTGGTGTTTAAAAATGAATTTACTATGTAGGCCTTCAATTCCAATCTTGAGAGTTTCTATTTCGGTGTTTAAAAATGAATTTTCTGTGTATGCATTCATTCCAAGCTTGAGAGTTTCTATTTTGGTGTTTAAAAATGAATTTACTGTGTATGCATTCAATTCCAATCTTGAGAGTTTCCATTTCGGTGTTCTAGAATGAATTTACTACGAATTTACTATTTACGTATTCATTCCAAGCCCGAGAGTTTCAATTTCGTGTTTCTAAAATGAATTTACTGTCTATACCTTCAATTCCAAGCTTCAGAGTTTCCATTTTTGTGTTTTAAAATGAATATTCTGTGTATGCATTCAATTCTGAGTTGAAGTTTCCACTTTTGCGTATGAAAACAAATTCAGTGTGTATCCATTCACTCCTCAACAAGTTATTTTATTGTCCTTTATGCTACGTTTTAAATTTAATAAAAATCGTTTTTGTTGCACTTAAATTTAATTTAAATTATCAGAAATTAAGTGTCGGATGGAGGACCAAATTAACTTCCAGATGGAGGATCAAATTAAGTGTCGGATGGAGGACCAGATCAAGTGTCGGATGGAGGGACAGATTGAGTTCTGGAACAAATTTTGGATTTTTCGGCACACTGAATCAGGGGCTGGGATAGATTTTGGAAGTCCTTCTTGTTCCTTACTTTGGACTTGTTATTTGGCCTTTGGACATTAATTATGTTTGGTCAATCAACTTGGTCTTCCTAAACTTTTAAATATATTTTTAGGTTAGAATCTCAGTGCTTGTTTATGGTTTATTGAGACTTGTTTTTCTTAATTCTTAAATGGATACGTAGGTAGCTGGCATTGGATTCTTATATTATTATTGCTTCTCCCCTTGGTTCCTTTAATTGGGTCTTCAAGTCAACATCGGGTTCTTATTATTATTGTTAAAATAAAACTTGATCTTCTGTGATTGTCCTTATATATTTATATGCAAGATAGCATATAATTTATCTTATCTCATTTTTAATTATGGATTGACTTCTTATAGTTTCTAGTAATGGAATATAAGGTAGTCTTGGAACCCTTCCATGTTGCTTGCTATGATTGAACCCCTTAGTTCTTTTAAATGGTTATGCCAGTGGAAGACTTCTTATTAATTTATATTATGATTGATGTTTATTAGTTTTATAAATTGGATGCAGAATGAAAGGTAGAGTATAAATTTAATGTAGTGCTTAAGAAAATTGATCTTCATGTGGTTCCTTGCAAATGTATATATGATTTTATCCTTTAGATTCCTAATATATATTCTTAGAAGATTTTCCTTAATATGAAGATGCATAGTTGATTTATATGAGACTAAGATTTAATTATGCTCTTGGGGTTATTATTCTTTATGTAAAATTCTCTCACTCATTTACACTCAATGTTGCTTGCAGATTTATTAAGTAGAGTAGAATAGTATTTTCACTATGATGAATAATTGATGATTAGATGAGATTGATGAGCTAGTTTGGACTTCTTTTTATGTTGGGATATGGGAATTAGACACCTCCTTGTTCCTCATAACAGTCTCCATCACTGAGACCTCAAATGGTTAAAATCAATTAGAACCTGGGCTTGAGCGTTGCTTATGTGTCGTGGAGGTCCTAACCTTGGAGGGTAGGTTAGGCGGGTAGTCTCTTATGTCATTTTATGATTATATTTATGATTCTTAAGTAGCGTTATTTTATCTCATATTATCTTGATATTATATGATGATTCTCCTTAGGAGACGAATTGAGCGATTTATGATTCCTGTTGTGATGCATCATTATTAAAAGAATGCATTGGTTATGGGTTGTTGTTGATTGTGTTAATGCATCAATATGTGTATTCATTGCAATGTTGTGCCAAATTATGTCATGCATGTTTGTTAATGTGTTAATATAGTCTCATTAATATGTCGGATGATATGCCAATGATGTCATTATTAATTGTGATGTATATTTCCTTACGTAAACATTTGTTTTTACATGTTGTATGTCACTTTGTTGTCATAACAATGGGGTTGTTACATATGGTATCAGAGTGGGTTCAACCCTGTGATTGTGGATAGCCATGCCTTCCACTGAAATAGGACCTTGACTAATACTCATCACTAATTGAATGATTAACCTGTCCTTGCGGTAATCATGGTTAGAGATTGTTGCAAAGATTCACAACGTGGTGCTGGGGAAGGAGGTGCGACGCCTACAGAGGCACCTATGCCCTAGGATTCTAAGCCCCAAGGGGGATGAAAAAGTCCTTGGGAAGGAGTCGATTTTTGTAAGGGATGTGGATGGTTTTACAAGGTCCTTGTAGGGAATGTAAGAGGCCTTCATTAACCATTTGTATTGATATGAGGCTAGGGTGCCTGTACCCCTGAGGGTCCACAACACACCATATCCAGACCGGTATCGTTCACGAAAATATTGAGAGGGTTAAGTTCTCAAGTCCATGAGTGACATCGATAGCTTAGGCATCGAGGCATGGTTGGAGAGTAAGGCGATGTGCTTCCCACTTCGTGGTTACAACCTACAAAACAAAGGTCCGCATGGTGGTATTCTTCTAAAGGGGGGCTCTCTTCTATGGTGGAAGATGCTCATACCTTAGTTAAACATGGTCGTCGAAGCCATGTTATGGGAACAATTTGATTAATGGTTCCAAGATAAGTATTGGTTAGAGGAATTCATTGAGCACTAGTTTGATGATTTCATCTCCTTACAACAAGGTGGTAGTATGGTGTCGAATTATGAGACCATATTTATGGAGCTACTTCAGTATGCCCTGCATCTGAACATGGAGAAGCTATAGGTCATCAAGTTCATGTTCAGACTTAAATCCATCTTTCATGTGAAGGTGAGGATCTAAATTCCTCAAAAATTGCATGACGCAGTCTAGTATCCCTCATAGCTAAGAAGGATTTGACTGCGGGAGTCAGGTCATGAATCATACAAGACTGTATGGACTGATGACATTTGATGCACAACAACATTAAACACCAACCATGAAATACATCTTGGTATCAAGATATGTCTATAGAACCCTTTTTCATGAGACCACAATGACAAGTCCCTCAGAAAGACACCCCTGTAGGGGATTGCCGTCAACAACCATAGTTAGGATTGTTAGAAAAACATACTAGAATCTTAGGCTAGTAGGTCAGTAGCCTCTAATTTAGGGACAAGAGTAATGGACTGGAGACGAGCATTGGACACGTGGAAAGCCACCTTACCATCAAGACTATTTGGTTGAAAAGGGTAGAGCGATCGAGTCAACAGGACAAACTACCATTGTGGAGATGGGAAAGGCCCACGTGATTCATGATCATGGTGAATAACTGCCAGGACAAGCGCCAGACCACTATGCTCAAGGCGTTGAGTACCATCACCAACCAAACTTTAGTGTTTGTTAGATCCGAGTGCTACAGAGAGATCTATTCCTAGTATCACACTGAAGGGATTCATGTAAAGGCATTCAAAAGGGTGAGCTTACATTCATTGATATGGATTCGGGTGCCAACTAGATGGTTGGAGGAAGGGGTATGAACTGTCACTTTAATTTTTGGAATAGTGTAAGATCTTGACAATGTGGTTAGTATGGACTGGTTGGAATTTGCATGAGGAAATACTCAACTGTAATATGACATGACTGAGTTTAGTATATGATGAGGGATAGGGACAAGTGATTGTAGGAAGGAACTAGGCAGTATCTCTGAGGTTCATTTCTTCCCAAGAGGTATAGAATAGTACGCGTAGGGATGCAAGATATATGTAATCTTGGCATTGAATGACAAGGTCATGACAGAGTTATTTGAAGGAATTTCCCATGGCACGAGTAATACTGACGTGTTTAAAGAAAATTACCAAGATTTCTGCCACAAAGGAGTTGGATTTATAGTCGACTCAAAATCCAAGAACTAAACCGATAGCAAGAGGGCCTTATCGTATGTTGACCCTTGAGTTACAAGAGTTGAAAATGCAATGAAACGAGTTGTTGGACCTAAGACTCATACATCCAGGTGTGTCACCTTGTGGTGCACCTGTTATTTTTCCTACAAAATAAGGATGGTTCATTGATTCAGGTGGATATCAATGGCCAACCACCTTTTCCAATTGGCTCAAAACAATTTTTTGGCAATTTTGGTAATTTACTATTTTTAGCAGTTTTTAACCTCCGAGGCCATTTTGAGGGCCTAGATGAAGTTGTTTTGGGATTGATATTCTCAATGATATCCAAAGGTTCCAACTGATCCCCCTAAATTAATCTTCTTGATGATACCTCTGCAATGGTATATCATGTGCCCCAAACAGAGATTGTATGCCAAAGTTACACCCATGGGAAGTTGATAAAGCAAACAACCCAAAACGAGGTCCACACAATTGTTGGATTTTCATCTTTTGGGGTTATGGTTTTGTATTTTCTTTATGATAAAAAGGCCTTTGGAGCCTCATTGTAAAATCACGTTCTTGCGAATGCAAGTAACGAGCACATTTCTTCTCAGAGATAAGATGCCACCATTCTAGCGAGTCTTTCACTCTGTATTTTTATAGTCTTTGTACATTTTCTCTCATTAATAGAAAATTGTGTATTATTGTATCTTTGTGTTTATAGTTGCATATCTGATACATTTATGTTATATTATTGGATATTTGAGATATCTCTTTACATTTATTTATTATATCTCCGCTTTAATTTTGTGCCGAAAATAATCTAGATCAATGGTATCAAAGCAGGCTATTCTTGATCATTTTTTTTCAGTGCATGTCTCCAAAAAGGTCGGAGTATATAAATTTGGGTATCCATCTTGTCTCTCTTGAATACAATCGCTCTCACATTCCCAATAAAAACTCCATGGCTAAAGAAAATAAAAACGATGGAGAAAACGATTCTATCAATCTATTGCTTGAGCAATCTCTCACACAAAAAATGAAAGAAACCATGGATAATTTTTCCCACATCCTTCAATGTCTGTCGATAGAAAAAGGTGGATCTTCATAAAAAAAACACTTTGGAAGCACCTCTCTTTTCAAGGTACAGGTTAATTTTTATATTCCTATATTTGAAGGTCAGATAGATGCAAATGCCCTAGACAAATCCTTAAATATGCTAGAAGCATATTTCTCTGTTCACCATTTTTTCGACAGGAAAAAGATCACCTCCACACTCCTTAAAGCTCTCCACCATGTCAAACATTGTTGGGAAACTTACTAGGAGAAAATTTCCATAGAAGATTCTGGAATATATGGGTTCGATTCCACTTGGTATTTTTTTGTGGACGTGGTAAATGAACAATATTACCCTGTTTGCAACTATGAGGACCAGTACATGAGATGGACCACATTATGCCAAGAGAGGGGCCAATCAGTTCCAGAGTTCACCAATACCTTCCATACCTTTCACACCAAGATAGGTATCAAAGACTCTAAATGACATTTGGTTCTCCAATACCATGGGGATCTACACAGATAAATCGAAACTAAAATCAATTTTGTGGACATCTCATCACTCGTTGTTTCTTATCGATAAGTTGTTAAAATCGAGAAGAAATTTAAGCACCAAAACAAATGAGATTTTGGGTCTACAAATCTGCAACAACCAAAGTATAATAAAGATGGCCCTAACAAACAGTATCTAGAAAAACAGTCCAAGCCACAGGAAAAGAAGCATCACGAGAAGACAAAGAACACTGGAAAATGGTACGATTTCCAAAAAATCCCCTGGCACAACATCGATGAATGTCTCTAAAAAAATTCATTGGTGGTCGATATCAAAGGAAAGGAATAAATTCCTGATTCTGAATCTGATTCTGAAAATAGTTGTAAAAGATAGATCATCGACGCATACCCCAATGCTATTGTTGCGATCGCAATAGTTCAACCAGAAGAATCAACAGATCCTAAAGAGTGGGATTTCATTTTTTATTCACATATGTGGTTGAAGAGGACCCCATTGCATTTTATTGTCTATATCAGAAGCCAGAAGAACCTCATCTCAACAGAGGTTATCAAACAGTTGGGATTGTCGACAACACCACACCCACAACCATACAACATCATGTGGCTTCACCAGGGATGATATATTTGTGTTAGCCAAGAGTGTCAATTGTAATATGACATCTAGCCCTTCAATAATGAGGTATTATGTGATCTTTCCCCATTGTACATTTGTGATGTTCTCTTGGGCCAACCATATATGTGGAAGCACCATGTTCTTTATGAGTCTTGACCACACAGTGTCATTGTTTCTATGGAGGGTCATATCTACAGAATACGAAAGGTATTTCTATGTATTGTTCCACCTAAATAGTTTTGTAATGTATTAAATCATACTACAAAATTCAGCTTCTTCACAATCTATTCAAAAGGAGAACATAAGGATATTCCTTTACCCAAAAGGAGAACCACTATACCCTTGACCCAAGCACCTTTTATCCAACAGAAGAAGGTTGACAAGATTGCAGAAAAGTGTAAATATTCCTTATGCACACAGGAATATGATGTCGCTGTAATGGTAAAAAAGGCCGAACCCTTCCCACCATAGGTTCACGGAAACCTTCAACAAGCTAAGCAACGAAGTTTCTCCAATAAGGCAAGAAACTTATCAAGATGCAGATTCAACAAATTCTTTTCTCTCTCCCCCATGAACTCAACGCAATGGAGACCATTTCTTCCTAAAGAGGGATGATTGATCCAGGTGGATATCAGTGTCCACCCACCTTTTTGAATTTCCTCAAAACAATTTTCTGGCAATTTTGGTAATTTACTATTTTTAGCAATTTTTAATTTTCGGTGCCATTTTGAGGGCCTAAATGAAGATTTTTTGGGATCAAGCTTCTCAATGAAAGTTGAAGGATATTATTGAGCACCCTAAATCAATATCCTCAACCATACCTTTCCAATGATATATCATGCTCCCCAAATGGAGATTGTATGCCAAAGTTATGCCCACAGGAAGTTGACACACCAAACTATCCATAACGGGGTCAACAAAACTGTTGGATTTTCATCTTCAATGGTTAAGGTTTTGTATTTAATTTATGATAAAAATGAATTTAGAGCCTCATTGTAAAATCCTCCTCTTGAAAATGCAGGTAGCAGACACATCTCTTCTCAGAGATAAGCTGCCACCATTCTAGCAAGTCTTTCACTCTGTATTTTTACAAACTTTGTACATTTTTACTCATTAATAGAAAATTTTGTATTACTATATCTTTGTGTTTATGGTTAAATATATGATAAATTTATGTTATATTATTGGATATCCGAGATATCTCTGTACATTTCTTTATTATATCTCTACTTTCATTTCATGTCGAAAATAATCTGGATCAGTGGTATCAGAGCAGGTTGCTCTTGATCATTGTTTTTTTCAGTGCATGTCTCCGACAAGGTCTGAGTATAGAAAGTTGGGTCTCGAGCTTATCTCTCTTGAAGATAATCACTCTTACATTCCCAAGAAATCCTCCATGGAAAAATAAAATAAAAATGACGGAGAAGATGATTCTATCAATTTTTTGCTTGAGAAAGCTCTCACGTGACAAACAAAAGAAATGATGGAGAATTTTTCCCACATCCATTAACGCCTACTGATAGAAAAAGGTGCGTATTCATCAAACAACCACTTTGGAAGAACCTCTCCTTTAAAGGTACAGGTTAATTTTATATTCCCGTATTTGAATATTAGATAGATGTGAATGCCCTAGACAAATCATTAAATATGCTAGAAGGTTATTTATGTGTTCACCATTTTTTGGACAGGAAAAGGATCACCTCTGCACTCCTTAAATCTCTCCCCCATGTCAAACATTGTTGGGAAACTTACTAGGAGAAAAGTTCCACAAAAGATTTTGGAATATAAAGGGCCTATCCCACTTGGTATTTTTTTGTGGATGTCGTAAAGGAACAATATTACCCTCTTTGTAACTATGAGGACTAGTACATGACATGGACCAAATTGCAGCAAGAGAGGCCAAAAAGTTCTAGAGTTCACCAATACCTTCCCTACCTTGTGCACCAAGATGGGTATCAAAGACTCTTAATGAAATTCAATTCTCAAATACATGGGGCTCTACATAGATACATCCAAACTGAAATTGATTTTCTGGACATCTCATGATTCCCTGTTGCTTATCAATATGTTGTTAAAATCGAGAAGAAATTTAAGCACAAAAAAAAATGAGAGTTTGGATCTGCAAATCTGCAACAACCAAAGTATGATAAATACAACCCTAACAAAAAATATCCCAAAAACCATTCCAAGCCATAGGAAAAGAAGGGTAATGGGAAGACAAAGAAGGACACTAGAAAATGGTGAGATTTCCACAAAATCCCCTAACACAACACCGATGAATGTCGCTAAAAATATTCATTGGTGGTTGATATCAAAGAAAAGGAGTTGAACCCTGATTTAGAATCTGATTCTGAAAATACTGGTAAAAGACAGATCATTGATGCAGGCCCCAATGCTATTGTTGCGACCGCAACAATTCAACCAAAAGAACCAATAGATCCTAAAGAGAGGGCATGCCCTTTTCATTCACAGATGTGGGTGAAGGGGACCCTGCTTCATTTTATTGTTGATAGCGGAAGCCAAAAGAGCCTCATCTTAGAAGAGGTCATCAAACAGTTGGGATTGTCAACAACACCACACCCATAGCCATACAACATCAGGTGGCTTCACCAGGGATGAGATATTTGTGTCAGCCAATAGTGTCAATTGTCATACAACATCCAACCCTTCAAGGATGAAGTATTATGTGATTTTTACCCACTATATGTCTGTGATGTTCTCTTGGGCCAACCATGTATGTGGAAGTGCCATGTTCTTTATGAGTCTTGACCCTGCAGTGCCATTGTTTCTTTAGGGGGTCATATCTATAGAATACCAGAGGTATTTTTGACTACTGTTCCACCTAAATAGTGTTGCAACATAGTATATCATACTAAAAAAATTAGCTTCTTCACAATCTAATCAAAAAGTGAACATAAGGATACTGCAACCGCTATAGCCTTGACCCAAGAACCTTTTATCCAACATAATAAAGGTCGAAAATATTGCAGAAAAGTGTAAATATTCCTTCTGCACACAGGAATATCATGTAGCTGGAATGGTTAAAATGGTCCAACCATTCCAACCATAGGTTCATGAAAACCTTCAACAAGCTAAGCAATGCAACTTCTCCAACAAGTCAAGAAACTCATCAAGATGCAAATTCAACAAACACTTTTCTCTCTCCCTCGGGAAATCAACACAATGGAGACAATTTCTTCCTAAGGAGTTAGGATTTATATAGGCGGATATCATTGGCCACTCACCTTTTCCAATTGTCTCAAAATAGTTTTCTAGCAATTTTGGTAATTTACTATTTTTAGCAATTTGTAAGTTCCGCGGTCGTTTTGAGGGACTAAATGAAGGGTTTTTCGGATCTATATTCTCATTGAAATTCGAAATATATGATTGAGCCCCCTAGATGAATATACTTGATGATAACTTTCCAATGAGCTCTCATGCACCCAAAATAGAGATCATATGCGACAATTACACCCATGGGAAGTTGATACACCAAACTACCCAAAACAAGGTCCAAAAAACTATTGGATTTTCATCTTCCAGGGTTAGGGTTTTAGATTTTCTTTATGATAAAAATGCCTTTGGAACCTCATTGAAAAATTATGTTCTTGCGAATTTGATTAGTAGACATATCTCTTCTCAGAGATAAGCTACCACCATTCTAGCAAGTATTTCATTCTGTATTTTTACAGTCTTTGTACATTTTCACTCATTAATAGAAAATTGTGTATGAATTTATCTCTGTGTTTATGATTCCATCTCTGATACATTTTTGTTATCTTATTGGATATCCAAGATATCTTTGTACATTTATTTATTATATCTCCACTCTCATTTGGTGCCAAAAATAATCTAGATCAATCGTGGAGACCCTGTATTGACTACCCTCAATTGAACAAGGAAACAATCAAGAACCAACATCCGTTGCGAAGAATAAATGATCTATTGATCATATGAAAGGTGAGAAAGTATTTTCAAAGATCAACTTCAGATCAGAGTATCACCAGTTACATATCAAGGAGGAAGACATTCTTAAGACCGCATTTAAGATGGGGTTTGGACATTATGAGTTTATTGTTTTGATGTTTGGATAGAAAAACCCCCCAGGGGTATTCATGAGCTTGATGAATGGGGTGTTCTAAAAATAGTTCGACAAGTTTTTTCAAGTATTCATTGACACTATTTTTATATATTCTTAGATGATGGAAGAACATAACGATGATTTTCTCTTAGTACTACAGTGTCTTCAAAAAAATAAATTGTCTGGGAAACTGTCAAAATGCTCATTTTATCAATCAAAGATTCATTATTTAGGGCATGTTATCCCCAGTGAAGGTATCGTCATGGATCCAATGAAGGTAGAGTCTTTTATGGAGTGGCATGCACCGACAAGTTTCACAGACTTACGTAGCTTCATGGGTTTAGCGTGATACTATTGACGATTCGTTGAGGGTTTTTCAAATATAGAAAATACGATTACGGATTTGCAAAAGAAGAACAATAAGTTTGTTTGGACCAAGAAATGTGTGGAATCATTTTGAAGGCTCAAGGAGATCTTTATGATAGAGCTGATACTAAAAGTCTCTGACATGGACAAAGACTTCTTGGTATGCACTGACGCATCCAAGGAAGGATTAGGAAGAGTCTTTATGCAAGATGGTTGAGTGATCACTTACATATCAAGGAAGTTAGGAAAGCATGAGGAGAAATATGTGATGCATGATTTGGAGTTGTTAGCCATCGTGTATTCCCTAAGAGTGTGGAGACCCTACTTGATTGGAAGGAAATTCGAACTAAAACCAGACCACTGTGGTTTACAACACATTTTTACGCAAAGAGACTTGAATGGGCGACCAAGGCATTGATCGGAACTGCTTAGAAAGTATGATTTTGATATTACCTACATAAAAGGAACCGTGAACAAAGTTCCAGATGCGTTGATTTGGAGTCCACACATATTTGTGGTGATACCACTTCAAACAAACCTATGTGAAATGATTCTAAGTATACAGTGCAACAATGACTGGTATCAAGAGGTTAAGGAATTTATCGGACAAAAAATTATGTTGATACCAAAATTGAGGGATTTATTGTGGACATCGATGGATCATCGAGACATGATAACTAGATTTACTTACCGCCCAATGATGAATCGAGAATATTTGATATTATATGAATATCATAGAGAAGTGTACATGGCTCATCCAAGAGTCATGAAGATGAGGACAGACCTTAAGCCCTTATTCTACTGGAAGGGATAAAGGAGGACATTGCCAACTACATGGAAAGATGTCTAGAAGTTCGGTAGGTGAAGGATTAACATAAACATCTGGTAGGATTGGGATGACCACATGCTATTCTGGAATAAAAAAGGGAGGTCATTTCGATGGAATTCATTTGGGAAATTATCGTTGACAGCAAGGAGACACAACTATATTTTCGTGATAGTGACACTCTGACAAAGAGTGCACACTTTTTTCCTGGTGTGTACGATGCATCAGGTACTAGGTATAGCTATGTTTTATATAAAAAATATTTTGAAACTTCCATACATACCAAAAGAATCATATTCGATAAGGGAATCAGTGTTTGCAAGACAATTTTGGACGAGTTTCCCTAGAGGCCTTGGGAACACTACTGAACTTTAGTACAACATGTCCCTGGGATGGACAGGCTGACCGAAGGAATGAACCAAATTTTGAAGGTTGTGTTGTGTATATGTGTGTTGGACCAACAGGAACATTGGGAATAGTTCTTGTTGTTGGCCGAGTTTGCGTGCAACAATAGCCATCAAGGTACCATTACGATGGCATCATTGGGTTTTTGTACAGGAGATCATGTCAGACACCTTTGAGATGGGATAGACTCAAGGATGAGGTCCTGGTAGGACCAAAAATGATCCAATAAATGGAAGAACAAGTACAAATGATAAGAAAAAGGGTTGGAAGAAGTGCAATATTGACAAAAGGGTTTTGCTGATGCAGATCACATGACCATAATTTTGAAGGGCCTAATGGCTAACCGTGCCTCGTTCATTGAGGCATTGCTCGATATTTATCTTGTATCTGTGTGCAAATTTAGGTCTGTGATCCTACGCATGTGATTGATTTGAGTTCTTAGTGGATGTTGGGCGAGGGTGCACTCATGGTGTAGTCAATCTACTTCCTAGACCATCGCATTTGATATATATGGTCTAACTATCGATTAGGTCAAGGTACAATGGGAAAATTATAGTCCACACTCGGCTACCTGGGAGGACACATATGATATGCATCAGCAGTTTCCTTTTTGTTTGATAGCTAGACATTTAGATATTGTTAGATACCTTATTTATGCACTTGTATACTGTGAAATTTCAGGACAAAGTTTAAAACAAGAGGGGGTGTATGTAACATCCCACTCTTGCATGAAACTTATGTGAATTATACTTTAGGACACTTATGTTCAAGTGATTTGGTTCATTATATGACTGATTTCTTCGCTTATGGATTCTGATGATGAGACTGTGGATTATGATGTTATATTATGATTATGTATAGAAAAATTCTATTGACTTGTTTCACCTGAGTGTGCAGGAATATTGACCAATTGAGGTTGTCGATGGCATCGATGGACCTCCCTGGACTCTAAATCGAATCAGGGAATGGACTGTATATGGTTTGAGTATTTCTGTCATTTCATATGTGGCATATGACAGGGAATATTATGATGTTTTTTATGGATATCTAACATGTTTCGTTGATGGATGCAGGATGACGATTTTTTTCTAATCAGACTCACATTTGAAGTAAAGGGGTCATATAGGACAACCAAATATATTAAGGGAGAGGTGTGGTAGCATCCCTGCCACAACCTACTAACACTCCCGTTGTGGCCCGAACTGTAGGTTAACGATTACCTAGTTCGAGAGATCCACGATGTCGTGAGGGAAAACTGAGATAGTGGCTCACGAAGATTCTAAACGTCACAAAATAAAGAAAGTTACTTATTCCTTAGAGGCCCTTAATCTCCCACAAGGTCACTTGACAAATTTTTAACTCAAACGGTTAGACATCTACTAAAATCAGTCAAAAGGCGACTGGAACCCTTGGAGCAAGTAGTTCATCTTGAAGGGCACGTCGCATAATTGGAACATGAATAAATATGAGTGGCACCCTTGGATCATGTAGTGCATCTTGAAGGACACGTCACGATGTTTAAAAACAGGTAAGTAAATGAACCTAGGTGCCTAGAAACCGATGTATTACCTTGACATGGTCAACCTTAAAATAATCTTCTATAAGTTAAGTTTATTAATTATAACCCTTCCCTTAAAACGTTTTTAAGCCTAGATGAATTTAAAGCCTAGGTCTAAGTAGGATTTGAGGAC
>ML779881.1:71321-99285 GCA_009831015.1 Picea engelmannii | reverse complement strand
ATATATGCCACATGAAATCCTCAATTGATTTTCTATCACCGAGCTTAGAAGAATTCCATATTTATCTATTTTGTGTTGTGCACAGTGATGTATTCCCAGATCCTTCCCTTCTCTTTGTTTATGGGTTGTGCATTCAACTCTCCTGCTGACTGGTGAGTCGTTTTGGGTGTTTCCCAACTAATTAACAACCCATAAAATTAGTTGTTTTTCTTTATTTTATTTCCTCTACATCGAAAATTCGATTACTTCCTCAATATTATTGAAAGAGGAACCTACCTGTACATTTCTACATCAATGAGAAACTTGATATCAATTTGTTGCCCATTCGTTAAGATTTTCATTTTTTTTGCCTGTGATTTTTCATTTAGGTTTTACCCAAAATTATCTCGTATCAAGGGCCATATCAAGTGTCAGATTAAGTTCTGTATGAAAAATGTCTCTCTTGAAATATCAATGTTTAACAACTAATTTACTATGTAAGCATTCAATTCCAAGATTGAGATTTTTTATTTCGGTGTTTAAAAACAAATTTTGTGTCTATGCATTCATTCCAAGATTGAGAGTTTCTATTTCGATGTTTAAAAATGAATTTACTATGTATGCATTCTATTCCAAGAATGAGAGTTTCCATTTCGGTGTTTTCGAACTAGTTTACTATGTACACATTCATTCCAAATATGAGAGTTTCCATTTTGTTTTTCTAAAACAAATTTACTGTGTGTACCTTTAATTCCAAGCTTGAGAGTTTCCATTTCAGTGTTTTAAAACGAATCTTTTGTGTATGCATTCAATTCTGAGTTGCAGTTTCCACTTCTATGTATGAAAACAAATTCAATGTGTATCCATTCATTACGCTACAAGTTCTTTTATTGTCCTTTCTGCTAAGCTTTAAATTTAATAAAAATCATTTTTGTTGCACTTAAAATTAATTTAAATTGTCAGAAAGTAAATGTTAGATGGAGGACTGTATTAAGTGTCGGATGGAGGACTGGATTACATGTCAGATGGAGGACCGGATTAAGTGTCAGATGGAGGACCGGATTGAGGTCTATAACAAATTTCATATTTTTCTGCACACTGAATGAGGGGCTCCGATAGATTATAAAACTTGTTCTTGTTCCTTACTTTGGAGTTGTTATTTGGCCTCTAGACATTAACTATATTTAGTCAATAAAGATGGTCTTCCTAAAAATTTAAATTGATTTTTAAGTTATTATGTGAGTTCTTGTTTATGGTTTATTGAGGCTTTTTTTTCTTAATTCCTAAATGGATACGTAGGTAGCTGGCATTGGATCTTTATATTATTGTCGGGTCTCCCCTTGGTTCCTTTAATTGGGTATTAAAGTCAACACAGGATTATTACTTTTATCGATAAAATAAAACTTGATCTTCTTTGATTGTCCTTATATATTGATATGCAAGATATCATATAAGTTATCTTATCTCATTCTTAATTATCGGTTGACTTCTTATAGTTTCTAGTCATGGAATGTAAGGTAGTCTTGGAACCTATCCAGGTTGCTTGTTATGATTGAATCCATTAGTTCTTTTAAATGGTTATGCAAGCGGTAGAATTCTTACTAATTGATATTATGATTGACGTTTATTAGTTTTATAAATTGGATGCATAATGAAGGGTAGAGTATAAATTTAATGTAGCTCTTAAGATGATTGATCTTCTTGTGGTTCCTTGCAAACGTATATATGATTTTATCCTTTAGATTCCTGATATATATTCTTAGAATAGTTTCCTTAATATGAAGATGCATAGTTGATTTACAGGAGACTAAGATTTAATTATGCTCTTGGGGTTATTATTCTTTACGTAAAATCCTCTTACTCATTTACACTCGATGTTGCTTGCAGATTTATTAAGTAGAGTATAGTATTATTTGCACTATGATGAATAATTGATGATTAGATGAGATTCATGAGCTAGTTTGTACTAAGGTTTATGTTCGGATATGGGAATTAGACACCTTTGTGTTCCTAATTAAAATCAATTGTAGCCTCACCTTGAGCGTCGCTTATTTGTCCTGGAGGTCCTAAACTTGTATTGGGTGGGTAGTATATTCTTATGTCATTTTATGATTATATTTATGATCCTTAAGTAGATTTATGTTATCTCATATTATCTTGATCTTATCTGATGATTTTCCTTATGAGACGAATTGAGTGATTTATGATTCATGATGTGATGTGTCATTATTAAAAGAATGAATTGGTTATGGGTTGTTGTTTATTTTGTTAATGAATCGATATGTGTATCGTTATTCATTGCAATGTTGTGCCAGATTATGTCGTTCATGTTTGTTAATGTTTTAATATAGTCTCATTAATATGTCTGATGATGTTCCATTGATGTCATTATTAATTGTGACATGTATATTTCCTAATGCAAACAAATTTTTTTTACCTGTTGTGTGTTGCTTTGTTGTCGTAACAGTGGGGTTGTTACAATATTTCCTCCAACTTCATATGATATCCTCTTACTACAGTATACCTAAAAGAGAAGTAAATCATTACAGATAAAGGAGTTTAATGAGGCTAGCGTAAGTCTATTAAATGACAAGATGAGATATTTATTTAAGTTGTGTAGTAAGGTGACTATGCAAAGACTCCATTTAACTAAAAATAAACAGTTTTGTAGATTTACCTTGGTTGATTTTATAACATCTAAAGGATTTTGATGCTAAACTTTGGGTAAGTCATTTTAATATTCAAAAGAAGCCTTAGATTTGTGTTCAAGAAAAACCTGTAAGTACCATAAATCTCTATTGTAATGGCCATTGATGTGAAATTTTATGGGCATATTCTCATGCCAAAATGCAAAGAAACACAGGTAGAAAGAAGGGACAATAAATATAAAACTCAGAGACATTAAAGGAAAAACGCAGAGACATTCCTTACTTGATAACATAGAGCCAAATTCTCATGGAAAACGTTGAGGGATTTGTTGAGTGTGTCCGTTGGGTGAAGGAAGCATAACATGGAAATCTCCTTGGTTAAAATGAAGATTTTGGGGGTTGAGATGCTGGGTAAGGGAACCCATGCTTGTCCATCCTTATCTCAAAAAAACACAGGGAAATCAAGGGTAATCCATGCCAGGAGGTGCCCGCAAGCACTGATCATTTGGGTAAATAAAATAATAGAAGAGAAGAACTCAGAGATACTAAAAATGAATATATTAGATGATGGAAAATTTTAAGGAAAAAGTAGAGGTTAAGTACTCAGAGATCTTAAAAACGCAAAGATTATATGTTGGGTGTTCTTTAAAAAAATCGTAGAGGTTAGTTTACATGTTGGGCGAATTGTTTTAATATGCAAAGGTGAGATTAAAATCGCCCAAATGGTGAAATCACAAAGGTAAGTAATATACCCATCCAATAATGCAGAGAGTAAAAATAACCATTGAGCATGAGAATAAATCATTGATAAAGGAATAAAATGCAGAGGTGAAAAAAAGATAGAAGGAGATGGACACATTTTTTTTTTCCACCTCAAAATGCAGAGGAACACAGTGAGACAAAATCACTGAGAAAAAATGAGGACATCAAAACACCAAACATGAACAATGAAAAATAAGGCTTCATTGGGCAATGAACAATAGCGCAAGGATGATTAATGAACAATAAATTTATTAGGCAATGAACATGAAACGTTGGGCAAATTCCTCAATCTTCAATTAGAATATGCATTGTAAATATCACTACAATTAATGTTGAACACCGAGGAAGGTTTTAAGGATCCATAATTATTTTAAAATAAGTACAGTACACATTAAAAATCTTAACAAAATTTTACAATCTCAACATAAGTACCATAACCGAAGATGAGAGTTTGAATATGTTCTCCCAGGCTTGTGCTCCATCTAGCTCCCCACTTTCGAACCATGAAAATTGCACCGATACCTCTCAGCCAATGCTAGGTGTACTTTTATTCCCCCTTATCCCCCAGAGATGCAAAGGGACCATGCAAAAACAAAACCAAAATCCTCTAGCTCCTCGCTCGCCTCACAAGGTAGAGACACCACTCTCTCTCAACCTGGCTATCCCAACTCTCACAAGTAAAACCATTCATAATTTTTTCATCATAACCTTACTCATAAGCCATGTGTCCCTTTCTCTCCACTCAGCCATGTGTTTTATAGCATTTTCCCTTAACTCATCCCCACTTACACATTTAATTTTCCTTTTTAATTAAAATAATTTATAATTATCTCCCCCTTACACTTGTCACCCTTTCCCCCAATTTGCACAATTAAATCCACATTTTAATTTTATAAAAGTCAATTTCCTTCACCCATCCTAAAAGTGCTCCTAAAATCACTCCTAGTTGTCCCTTTATTCCAAATTAATGACTGACGGCTTTCTAAAAGTGAGTTGAGCTAAAATAGAAATGTTCTCTAGTTAGACTAGACTCTAGATTCCTTTCTTTGCATACCCATTCCTTTAACTTTATTCCATTTTACCTTAAATTTGAATTCGATAATTACTTGCACAAGTGTATTAAATCACTCTTTTAGATTTATTTTTATTTTCATTGATTCTTAAATTGATTTATTTCATCCCGTCATTATTTAATTTAAAATTTTGGTTTTTAGTCTTCTCACTATCTTAGACTTAGTCTTAGTTAAATTTTTATTTGCAAAAGCTTAGACCATTAGGGATTATGATTAATAAATTCATTCTTAAATTAATTAATTAATCTATTAATTAATTCGGCAGTGCTCAAGATTATACAAAGTTTAACATTCGGTCAAAGTTTTCTAGGCCACCTAGATTCATTGACTCAAATTGTATTTACATGATGTTCCCTTCAAGAAGCACTCTGTTCTCCAAGTGTACCACTTTCCCTTGATTAAAATTTTAATTATGTGAAAGCTCTTCAAGACACACTCCATGATCCAAGGGTGCCACTCACCTTTGACTAGTTTTGGTAGTTATCCAACCCTTGGATTCAATACTCCATTTAGGCGACCTTGTGAGAGACTAAGGGCCTCTATCGAATAAGGACCATACCTTATTGCATGGGCCTTAAAATCTTTGTGCGCAACTATCTCAGGTTTCTCTCATGACATCATGGATCTCTCAAACTACGTGATGATTAACCTACAATCTGATCCACGATGGGAGTGCTAGTAGGATGTGTGAGGGATGTTTCCACACCTGTCCCTCAATATTCGGTTTCTTTGCATGGCCCCTTTACTCCTTATCTGATCCATATTAGTAAGAAATCATCAGCTTGCATCCATCAATGAAACATTGCCAATGATCCATAAACAACATCATAATATACCTGATCATATGTCACATATGCATAAATGAAATACTAAAAAAAATACAATCCACTCCCTGAATCAATCTAGAGTCCAAGGAGGTCCATTGATGCCATCGACAACCTCAATCTGTCAAGTGTCCTGAACACTTAGGGGAAACTTGTTAATACAATATGTCAATATATAGATGTCAAATAACATAAAATCATAATCCATCAATATTATCATAAGAATCCATAAGATAAATAGACAACCATATACTAAACCGGATCACTTACACACAAGTGTCCTCAAAGAATAAGTCAGTAACATGTGATCAGAAGAGAGGGATGTTACATACACCCCCTCTTGTTTTAAAATTCATCTCGAAGTTGTACACTATATAAATGCAGTGTATAAAGCATATGATGAGATCTATATGTCCAACTATTAATTAATATGGAAACTGTCAGTGCATATCACATGCATCCTCCTAGGTAGCCGAGTGAGGACTATAATTGTCCCACTGGACCTTGACCTGATTGACTGTTCGATGCCATAGTTTTTGAATGCAATGGTCCATAATGAGGATTGGATTCATCGTGAGGGAACCATCATATGACACCTACAATGAACTCATGTCAATCATATGTGTAGTACAACTAACATAATGTCTCAAAATAAATACATGAAAACCATCATGCATACTCCTCAATGAATCAGGCAAGGCTAGTTGATAGGCCACGGGCCCTTTTTTTTCCACAACTTCGAAAGGTCCCAAAAACCAAGGAGAGATTTTATAATCCTTACCAAACTTAATCGATCTCTTGTGCAATTTCACCTGCAAGAAAAATTAGTCTCCAAATTCACACTTACTGTCAATGCAGTGCACATCGACATAACTCTTTTACCAATCTTGCGCTTCTTTAATCCTTTTTCTTATCGTTTTCATTTGTTCTTCCAATTATTGTATCACCTCTGGTCCTACCAATACCCTATCCTCAAGTCAATCCCAGTTCAATGGTGTTTGACATGGTTTCCCGTAAAGAAACTCAAATGGTTCCATCTTAATGGTACCTTGATAGTTGTTCTTGTACACAACTCTACTAGTGGAAAGAACTCTTACCAACGCTTATGTTGGTCTGTTACGTACATACACAACATATCTTCCAATATTTGGTTCATTATTTATGTCTTCCCATATGTCTTTGGGTGATATGTTGTACTAAAGTTACGTTGGGTTCCCCAGCCTTTTGGAAACTAGTCCAAAATCATCCTATAAACACTGATCCACAAAACAATATGATCCTTCTAGGCATGCCATGTAGTGTCACAATCTCACTGATAAAAAACATATCTATGTGTGGAGCCTAATACGTTGTATGCATAGGAATAAAATTCACACTCTTCGTCAGAGTGTCAACTACCATGAAAATCGAGTCATGCCTCCTTCCCTTCAGCGTCAACCCAACAATAAAGTCCATCGAAGTGAATTCCCATTTTGATTCTGGAATATCATGTGGTTGTAGTAATCCTTTCAGATGTCTATGTTCATCCTTTACTTGCTAACATTTTAGACACCTCGCCACGTAGCTAACTATTTTCACCTTCATTCCTTTCGAGAAGAATAAGGGCTTAAGGTCTTCCCTCATCTTCGTGACTCTTGGAGGAGGCATGTACACTTCTCTATGAGCTTCTTTTAGGATCAAAATGATCAATTTTTTGTTAGGGAATACGTAAATATGGTTATTATAGCTCATTAATCCATCGTTGTCCAGTGCATATCCTTCAAACTTTGGTACAAACATGGTGTCTTGTTTGATATTTTCCTTAACCTCTTTATACCAGTCATGGTCAAACTGTATGGTTAGAACCTTTTCTTGAAAATTCGTCTGAAGAGGTATCAAAAAAAATATGTGTGATCTCCAACTCAATGCATCTACCACTCTATTCACTATTCCTTTTATGTAGGTAATCTCAAAATCATACTCGCTAAGAAGTTCTAACCAACTCCTTTGTCGTGCGTTCAAGTCACTTTGTGTAAAAATGTGTTGCAAATGAAAATGGTTTGTTTTTAGTTTGAATTTGCATCCAATGAAGCAGTGTCTCTACACTCACAGGGAATACACAATGGCCAATAGCTCCAAATCATGCTTCACATTTTTCTCCTCATGCTTTCTTAATTTCATTGAGATGTAAGCGATCACTCATCCATCTTGCATCAAGATTTTGACTAAGCCTTCCTTGGATGCTCTTGTGCATATCCAAAAGTCCTCATCCATGTCAGGGACCTTAAGTATCAATTTTTTCATCAAATACTCCTTGAGCCTTCGAAATGCTTCCATGCATTTCTCGGTCCATACAAACTTCTTGTTTTTATTCTACTATTCCATGGTTGGATTTGCTATCGTCGAAAAACCTTCGATGAATCATCAATAATATCCTACTAAACCGATGAAAGTATATACTTATGCTACGTTCATCGATGCAGGCCATTCCATAATATCCTTTACCTTCACTGGATCCACAGTGATTCCTTCATTGAAGATAACATTCCCTAAATAATGAATGCTCAATTGATAAAAATAACATTTCGACAGTTTCCCATATAATTTGTTTTCTCGTAAACATTGTAGTACCAAGAACAAATGTTAATCATGTTCTTCTATCATCCAAGAAAATATCAATTTTTCATCAATGAATACTTGAACAAACTTCTCAAAGTATTCAGGGAAGACCCCATTCATCAAGTTCATGAACATCCCTGGGGCGTTTTTCAGTCCAAATGGAAAAATGGTAAACTCATAATGTTTGAACCTTGTATTGAACATGGTCTTAGGAATGTCTTCCTCTTTGATCTGTAACTGGTGATATCCTGATCTCAAGTTGACCTTTGAAAACACTGTCTCATGTTCCATTTGGTCAAACAAATCGTCTATTCTTGGCAATGGATACTGGTTCTTGATTGTTTCCTTGTTTAATTGATGGTAGTCAATACAGAGTCTCTACAACCCAACCTTCTTCCATATGAAAAGAAAAAGTGCACCCCAAGGTGACACACTTGGACATATAATTCCTAGGTCCAACAACTCCTTCAGTTGTATTTTCAACTCTTGTAACTCAGGGGTTGACATCTGATAAGGATTTCTTACTATCGGTTCAGTTCCAGGTTTTAATTCGATGGAAAATTCCATCTCTCTTTCAGGTAGTAAACCTGGTAACTCTTCTAGGAACACATCCATAAACTCTCATAGTATGAGAAGGTTTTCTAATCCTTTCGGGACACCCCTGTCTTTTAGCACTAAAATTTCATATAGATTGCATCCTTTGCACATGCTCTTCTATAGTTGTAGGAAAGAAATGAACCTTAAGGAAAATCCTTGGTTTCTTCCTACAATCACTCATCTATGTCCCTCATCATTGATCAAACTCAATATTTTTGTCTTACAGTTGAGTATCGCATCATGTGATTCCAACCAGTCCATATCAATCACGATGTCATAAGATCCTAAGATCATGATGTATAGATTGGAATTTGTTACAAAAATATCCTAGGTTAAGGCTATAGTCTGTAACCTTTCCTCCAACCTTCTACTTGGCACCCGAAGCCATTTCCACATACCTAAACTCATCTTGTTCGACTGTCTTTACCTTAATAACTTTTAGCACTGCACCATAAATAAATCTCTCTGTAGTACCAGGATCTATAAAAATACTAAAGGTCTAGTCAACAATGGTACCTAATGTATCGACCACGGTAAACTAATGCTCAACCTAGGGGTTATTCAACGCTGCATGAATCCAGTGGGCCTTGCCCAAATCTCCAATTGTAGTGTGTCCATATGACATGGCTACTCTGTCCCTCTCAACCTGACAATATCGTTGGTAATGTGGCTCTCCACATGTCTAACATTTGTTCTTTGGCCCAGTATTCTTGGTCCTCGAAGTGGAATATGTTGTTGTTGTTGTGTCCCTCTATAGGGATTTTGTTTCTAAGGAGTTGGTCTAAGTGGCGTCAAGAACATGGATCCTCTTGGCATGTCTAGATACCCTGGTGAATGTCTAATTGGTTTCTGATGTTGTTGTGCACTAGATGTCGTCTGTCCAGTAATTCTAGCAGGAGTCCTACCCTAACCCCCTCTAGTCAACTCTTCCTCAGCTATGAGAGCCTTTTGGACTGTAACGTCTGAGGCTTTAGGATCCTCACTTTTGCACGAATTATGACATTAAGGATGAACAAAAACTTATTGACCTTGAGCTTCTCGGTGTTTAGATGTGGATCATAAATAACCATCTACATAAATTGGGCCTTATACTCATGCACCGTATGACCACCCTATCACAAGGCGTTGAACTCATTGAGTTGGTGCTCAGTGAATTCCTTTGACAAATACCTCTCCCTCAACCATTCCTCAAATAGTTCCCATGACACGTTTGTTGAGGAAAATATATGAAATGATCTTTCTCAAACATTTTCAGATCTCATGTGGCTAAATAAATATAGATGGGAATATCACCCTATGTTTATAGCCATCAAAATTGGTATCCTAATTCACAAGTATCATTTACAAGTGATTAGGCTAGTTTTTTTATAAATAAAATCTTGTTGGGAAATTCATTATTATGTAATTTATGAACATAACAAATGCTAAAATAAATATAGAGACAAAAGTAAAGAAATTGAGTCAATAATAATAAAAAATGAGACATAAAGCAATCATTTATTTCATTCCAATTCATCAAAATAATCATTCTCTTTGCAAAATTTCCTGAGGAAGTTTTGGACCAAATTCAAACTTAGATGTCCCCGATGAAACATACAAAATGAATTTTAACATAAAGTAAAAATTTGAACCTTAAAAGATGGATCATCTTGCCCCAGATTGCTTCCCACTCGACTCTGAACAATATTCTTTATCAGTCATGAAATCTAATTCACAAACAAACAAGTCTATACAAACTATCAAAGATAGATCAACACCTCTGAAAAACAAGTGTCTCGATTATGTAATTCAGCCCTGAATCTTGTTGTATACAATAGGAACCTGCTATCATAAAAAATAATTAGGCTTTGAATGAATTAAGGAATGAGTGAAAACTGAAATATCTCAACAAAACTCAAAGACCAAACCTTAGTATGCTTCTCCTTCTATTCTTTTGTTGTTCCTCCCTTTCTTTTTGACTTTAAGAAAATTAGAATTGGTTGAAGTAGTTGAACTACTTCTTTAGTTAAGTTAACTAAAACTCAACCAACTTTTTAGTTAAGGGTAAAAGCAATAAAATCATAAGGGTTTTTAATAAATAATAACTAGTAGGCGGGACCCCTTGTGACTCCCTTTAGTTCTTTAATAGTCATAACACATCTAGTTAATCAAACAAAACATCCCTCCTTGTGACTCCCATCATCACTTTCATATTTTGAAAATTTATATCAATGATAATTGAAATTACTTCCAAAAATATATTACCCATATATAAAAAAAAAGTGTGTTGTCCAAAATTTTATAAGTCAACTATTCTCAACAATTAATAAATCAAAACTTAAAATCCATATTTTACACTCTGGGAGGCAATATTTCCCTTATTATTGTTGTCACCTTTTGATCTATCTGAATTTTCCTTAGGCTGTGGGGATCCTTTAGGCCTAATCTCACTAATCACATGAGAGCAATCATCTCTCAAATTCATGTGGGAGGAAACGGATTTGTAAGACTCAGTTGAGGGTGACGAAGGGGTAGCAATGGATTTTCCTTTATCAAGAGTGTGGTGGGCCTCAATTTTTAACCTTTTTCTTACATGGGAAGACTATACTAGTGAGTACACAAGGGAAACTTGGAAATTTTGATTAATTTGTGGAGGATAAGGTAGAGAAAAGTTAGGCCATGCACATTGTTGGGAGAATTTCGGGTGGAGAATCTCTTTCCATCCATCGTTTTCATGGAATTTGGGTTGCATTAAGACTTGAGGAGGCACTAGGATACCAGGGACCTCTGGGGCTTTGAAGGGAGACCTTTCAGGCCTAGGTTGGACCACTCCTTTCCCAATCCAGTTAAAAAGTCCAGCTAGAAATAGTCGGCCTAACTCTTGTGAGTCTGCATCAAAGTGTATAGAGAATCTTAGCCTTCTAGGGCACTTGTTCCAATTTCCTCTTCCTTGGTTAACGAAGACATGGCTACCTCTAGTGAAAAACATCATTCCAGTAAGCATAATTGATTAGAAAATAGTTTCTTTAACAACCATGCATGACAACTCTTTTAAATATGAAATACAATTTGGCTCAGCAACATATCAAACTCATGCAATCCAATCCATACAAATCGTTTAATACTTGACAATGAGCAGGGGGTGAACAAGGGTTATAGGATATGTGAGGGATTGTATTGAGTGAAAAGTATTAAAATGAGGGGGAAAATATCATGATTACAACTCACAGACATCAAACAATCAATTGTATCATAAACAAAAAGAATATATCATTGTAATTCATCCCTGTGCGTTCTCTTAAATTGTTATAATATAAGATTTATCTTAACAATAATTAAATTTTAAGAACAGGGAGTGGATAGTGAATATGGGAAGGAAGGGGGAATTGTAATGTGCGAAAACTGGGAAAATGGTAGGGAAAAGAGCGAATTGTAATCCATAAAAGTAGTTTTGTATTCAAGACAACTATTCAAACACCAATTAAACAATTGTTGTGACCAATTAATAATTGTTGTGTGTTAAAACTTGTTCACTCTCCCACATCCAATTTCTTTATTTTCTAATTTTTCAATTAATACAACGTATAATCATACTCATAATTACTATGTCTTTTAAAAATCTTGTTAAAATAATTTTTATTTCTTTTTATTTCCTTCCCTTTTATATTTAAAACCAAATCCAAATGAACACACAGTCATATTTCTTCAACTTTGTTCAACATATATGAAAATATCAACCACTTCCCATAATTTATAAAACCTCAAATCAAACATAGGCACAGGTCTTTCCTGAGTTGAACAAACTCTTTTAAAACATGCTCGATTCCATTCCTTTGAAAAATTTAACAATTAAATTTGTAATGAAAACATACTACCATAACCCCGTGTTCATCTCTGATGGTGTAATAAAACAAAATGGTGTATGATGTCTCCATAAATCATACACAATATATAGCTAGGTCACAGTCATCGACTCTTCAAATTGGAATAATCCGATCAGGAAAATTAAATGAACATCAATCACCACTTCAATTTATACCACGATGTAGGAACACATAGACCAACACATAACAAAAAGAGGGATCTCTGTGACTGTACATTTACGCTTACGTTCAATAAACCAATTAAACAATGTTGAGTCATCGATTCAACTATCATAACAAAAGGAGGCAATGACTATATATGAATTATCATCTCCAATTACAACTCTCGAAAAAATGATCGACCAGACACGAGACAATTATCAAGGCCACTGTCAATAATACTCAACCAACTTATGACAATCAACAAGAGACCCAACAAGAGTGTGACTGGTTAGGTTTATCCAAATCGGTCTTTGTAACCATGAACACAAGAAATAATCAATGGTTCACTCGATGAACAAAACACAGGGAGACTGGAGGTCGACCATATAGAACATATGTGATATACCTTTGATACAATCATGGTGGAACCACAAGCCTCATAACCCTTATCCTTGTAAAAAGGGTGACAATTTAACACCAGGTAGGGTAGACCACGATGCAATAGAGCAGAGATTTCTTACTGGAGAAAAACCAATACCAAGAATGCACAGATTCATAACCCTCACGCTCTTCTCAAGAGTAAACCCAACACATAACAATGTTTATGGAATTTCATACCCCAGGTACTACCAAAAACCCTAAAGCATAATTATTCGCATAGTGGCCACCCAATAACCAACTGTGTTGATGCCAATTAACACAAAAATATACCATGACCAAGTGAAAAGATATACAGTGGCCAAAGGATGGATCCAAATATACAAAACAACCCCATAGCACAAAATACAATCAGATATGGTTACCATAGCTGTGATGAGACAGCCAACAAGGCTAAACAAAGTGAAACTCTATAACAAAAACCTATAAAAACAATAGAGAGTCATCACGGTTTCCACCACATAGAACAACGAATGAAATCATGACTTCATCCATCAATTTTTCCAATTGCAATGAATAACACACATAGTTATTCCAGAGAAAACATGACACGTTTACATAGTCTCCAACTTCAAGAAAAAATAAACCAACACATTACCAAGACAATGTTCATTTCATACCTAGAGCGATTTCATGGATGGGTGAAAAGAGCCATACTTGTAACCAGTGGTCTTAAAAGTGTTAGTTGGTCGAGTAGTTCCTTCCATGCCTGAATCTCGAAGCTTAAACACACAAAAAAACAAATGAACAATAACCATGCTAGGGTGACGACCAATGGGAGAAGTATGGAGTGATGTGCATTTACTGCACGTCACTTCCATCCTCCATTTTATTCAATTTCATAGAATATGCCAGCTAACCAAACCATACCATTAATTCCATGCATCAAAGCTTGCACACATTGCTTTCCAATGGCGCCACCCAATCCATATTAACCATTTCCAAAAACCATACAATTACATATATCAAATGTGCCCAATATAACTAAATACGCATTATATATCCACTAACATTGCTAGTTAGGACTAACATTAATTTCGTTAAATTTCATTTGCACATAGTATAGCATAGCATAGTATAGTTTCATTTTCTTGGATTTCTTTATATTGCTTTGATCTCTTGTTGTTACTAACATGTGTCTTGTGTAGGTAACGAATCATGGCGATAATAGAAAATGTAATAACAGTAAATAAAAGTCATTCATCCATGTAATTTAGAGCGTAGAGCAAGAGAACCAACACATAAAATGCATTATCCACCTGTCATTATGTCGCAAACAAAACCAATATATCATCATCAATCATATAGAACCCTATAAGAAACATCGAAACAACAACATAAAATGTGTAATAAGACTATCTCTAATCCTCCAGTCTACAAGGGGGTCTCACCTACTATTATTATATATCATTAGCATAGTTTAAATAATAGGCTTAAGAAATACTTTGTGGGCGAAATCCTCGTTGCGATTTTAATTGTCAACAAACTAGCGATTCCACAAGGAAATTTGTTTCCAACAGATTAAGAAATTAGAACATATGGCTTCGTAGACCAAGAACAAAAGATCAAGAAGATATAACCAAAATGATTATGCAACAGGGGGAAGTGAGCGGATTTAATGGAAAAATGACTGGGAATTTGGGAATAAATCATGGAAAATGTTAAGTATGAGGAGTTTTATCCCTGTATGCATAATCATTCAACCAAAATTTTCTCTTTTCTTCCAGGAGAAAAATTTATGGAATTTCTCTTTTTAATTCTCAAATGGATGAAGAAATGGAAAGCATAAGCCGAAGGTAACCAATTCTTTTATAAGACAATAGTGAAAGAAGATGACAAATTCAATTATTCTTTCAGGGGGAACATCATAACAACTGTGTAATATTGATTATTATTGACTAACAATACCTTGCAGGAGTGTCACTATGGAAGAACTGATCTAACATCTTATTCTTGACCAAAATTAAACTAAAAAGATGAAAATCAATAAAATTCATGACAGAAATAGGACTACAAAATTAAAAACAACAGAAATAAAATGACAGAATTGCAAAAGCAACATGAGCACTATTAAAAGGGAAAGTAGAAATTAAACTACTTTAAAAGTAGAAAAGAAAAACAATGGTGAAAATGAAAGCAGAGCTAGACTACTAATATATAGAAAATCCAAGCAACGTTAAACATTTTCAAGTTGGTTCCACGTAGTGTTCTAAGTGAGAATTGTTAGTGTTGTAGGAAAACAATCGCTCGTGTAAATCCTTTAGAGTGTAAGAGTTTGTACCGAGGACAAAAGCAATCTTGAAAGGACCCAACCATAATTTTTAAAACTTTGAGACAATTGATATCCCTTTATAGTACACAATTATATCATCAAGATAAACATGAATAATCTTACCTATCAAATCGTTGAAAGCTATTTGCATAGGTCTTTTAAAAGTGGTACTCACATCATATAAGCCATAAGGAATAAGCTTGTAATTCAAGGTATTCCAATGAGTAATAAAGGTGGTTTTGTATGTACCTGCCCCTTTTATCTTGATTTGATTGTAACTAGGAAAAATGTCAAATAAGGGCATCATCTGTGACGCTGCAACTTGTTGTAGAATCATTTCCATGTTAGGGAGAGGAAAGTGATATTTCACAATAGCTCGATTAAATGGGCAAAAATCAACGCAAAATCTGATATGATTAGTGGCATTCCGTGTAGGAACCAAATTTGAAACCCATTCAGAATACTTGACCAGAAAGATGATTCCAGCCTTCAAGAAGTTTTTCAACTCCTTTTGAATAGTTGCTTCTAGTGTAGGGTTGATAGGTCTTTGTTTTTTCTTAACTGGTTTTATTCCTTCCTTGATGGGAATCACATGTTCTATAAGAGTAGGATCAAAACCACAAATATCATAATAAGACCAAGCAAAAACATCTTGAAATTCATCAAGTAGCTTGGAAAACTATGTTTCCTCTTCATCAAAACATTGGGCACCTATTTTAACATTCTTTCGAGAATTGGGTGTCCCAATGTTCAAGGAGATGTTTTCACCCACCTTCCTTTTCGACCTCTCTTCTTTATGTTTCTCTTTATTTCCCATATCACTCAGTGAAAACGAACTCTGTAGAGGAATCAAGCCCTTATCAATCTTGTTATCTTCTATGGATATAATTTCTTTGGGATTATAAGGTTCATTTTGAATGAAAGCACATATTCTCTCATCCGTAGGAAAAAACTGCCAAGATTCTATATTGTCAGGGATATGTGGATGATATAGAGATTGAAAAGTACAATCAGGTTTGTGTGGAAGAAGTTGTCGATTAGGAGAGGCTGCAAAAACAACTAATCGATCAACGATTGATTTCAATTCCCTCTTAACATGAGTAATGTTGAAAGATAATAGGTTCGAGATAAGTGCCCAAACATATTGGGTGTATCGTTTCATCAGTTTGTTGCTAGGAGAGGATATCTTATGTACAAGGTTCACAACAAGCTCAGAATCTCCAAAAACTAAAAGGTTACCACAACCAAGACTATAAGAATTTTAAATGCCTAATAATAAAGATTTTAATTCAGTGCCATTATTTGTGCAAGCAAACTTCAACCTGTAAGAAACGTTATGAATTTTTCCCATAGGAGAGTACAAGATTATGCTAGCTTTGTTACCTTCACTAGAGCATGAACCATCAAAGTGCATGTTCCACATACCATCATCTAAATCAATTTGTTCCAAGGGAATTTTATCCTCCTTAGCAAATATGGAATACACCCCTAGGTCCTCTTCAATATAGTTCACATCAGGTTGTCGGATACTTTCTATGTAAGGTGAAATCCTTCCCTCTCTAAGGACTATAATGTTTTTACCATTCTGAGGAAAAAAAAGTGTGTCTTGTCGAGTGAGAGGTATCCCCCCATCAAATCTTTCCAATATCTTCCCAAGACGATTGAGTAATTTCTTACTGGCACATCAATTACATGAATACTAAGGGTTCTCCTTATTTCAGGGTGTGGGTACAAAAATAAAGTCACATCTTTAATCTCACATATGGTCATTTGTTGTATACTATTATAAAATATCATGCTTCTGGAATTTTCATTTGTACAAGACAATCCTAGCTCTTCCATAATAATTTTTGACATCACACTTTGGACCGAATCGCCATCAATGAGGCAACAATGGGCAATCTTATCCATAATCTTTAGAGAAATATAAAAAGGGGTATTTTTTAAAGGGTATCTAATGTTATGTACACCTACTTTATTTATAGACGAATCCTCTTCATTTACCTATTCAGAGAGGTTGAATACAACGAAAGATTTCCCTTCCATGAATTGTTTTAGATGCCTCTATTGTTCAGGGATGGAAACCATGTCCATAAGGGTTGCATCTACTTTAATGTTGGCCAACTGATTCCAAATATTGTATTTGGAAGTGGGGAGAGGGGAGGTAACTCCTTGATTATCAGGAACCTTAGGAACCTGAACAACAACACCTGGTAAGGATGAGATCATGCTAGAATAATTACAGGGAGGATCATATTTTCCTTATAGAGCATAGGATTTGTTCCTAGTATTGATGATCAGGACATCTTCTGTCTCTACAAAATCTAGGACAATGATGGTAGTTTTTGGTATTTTACCAAAGATCTTATCTCTGGCCCTCTTTTTTACCTCACATATGGTTTCCTCATGGTGTTCCTCACACAAGTTACACCGACTTTGAGCCATGATAGCTTTAGGCTAAAAATTATTTTCAATTGGACTTCTAAAGGGGCGTGCAGAAGAGGATGAAGCTCTTGGGGTGAGAGGGGAGATATTTCCCTTTCCCTCATACTCTATCATATGATTATTCATATCTTGTACTAGTTGTAAGAGGGTGGACATGTCTGTCTGTTTAACTGATTCTCCTTGAGGAAGACTCGTTCTTTCAAGTTGTTCTTCATACTCTAAAAATGTATGCAGAGTGAAACCGAGGTTATGAATGGATTTGTATTCAATCCTATGCTGGTAGGGGAAGGTAATGCATTGTATTAATGCATGAAAGCATCTTGGTTCTAATTTCGAATGAGTTCATGGATTTTATTGTATAACTTAGTGAAATGCAAGTTGAAGGACTTGATGGTCTCACCCTTCTTATGGATGATGTTATTGTACTCCCGTAATTGCTTAGTTGGGATTTTAGATTTCCCATAGGTGGATCTTAACCAATACACTAGCTCCTCCCAAGTAGATAGAATCTTAGGAGGAAGGTCAAAGAAATTGTCTGCAACCTTTCCCTCTAAGGAATTGGCAAATAAGCACATGAAAGTATCGTTGTCATTGTTGTGACAAGCATTAGAAAATGCCACCATGTGTTCATTTGTAGTTACAGTGTTATTTCCCGAAAACCTGGGAAGATGTTCTTTGAATTTAGGAAGTGGATGACTAGTAGGTGCTAGGTTAAGAGGAGAAGAAAAATGTCATGGTGTGGTTGTGGCATCTTCTTCAAATTGAAAAATCCCATACTTTTTGATGACTTTGGTGGTATTTGTGGTAGATTGGATAGGAATATGGTGGCTATATAAGATACCAATCACTAATGAAGATGAACACTGAGAGGAGGAAGAACTTCTAGTGCCACCATAGCCACCACGAGATGCCATCTTGTGGATGACAGGTAAGGGAGAAAAATATGAACTGGATGAATCAAACAAGGTTCTCCTTAGAGAACTTTGTTGGGTAGATAACACAATGTTCCTTCTTCCTATTTCAGTAATAGGATTAATTTCAGGTGATAAGCCTCTTCTTCTCCTAGAAACACGAGGGTCTAAGGACATGAAAAGAAGGTCGAAGATGAAGAAAAAAGAAGTTTATTGTTGATCTCGAGGATGTCTACGTCTAGCTTCCCAATGTTATTCGGAACTAATGTCTTGCTCAATTGCTTCCCATGAGTTATTAAGCTCAGCCCGAGTATTAACAGTGTCTAAAATGGTGTTAAACATATTCAAAGCAATGTTTGTCTGATCTTGAAGACTGGGCTCAATATTGGGCTGCCTTGCAATAGGTACAGTCATTAAGAAATAAAATAGTCAAAGAATCAATATGAGAAAAAATGGATGTATTTGATGATAATAAAGCATAAAAGTAAACCAGAAAGATATTGAAGAGCTTCCCAATATGGTCACCAAATAAATGTTGAAGAAAAGATATGAAATGATCTTACTCGAACATTTTCATATCTCGCTTGGATAAATAAATATAGATGGGAATATCACCCTATGTTTATAGCCATCAAAATTGGTATCCTAATTCACAAGTATTGTTTACAAGTGCTTAGGCTATTTTTTTTTATAAATAAAATCTTGCTGAAAAATTCATTATTTAGGTAATTTTCTGAGCATAACAGATGCTGAAATAAATATAGAGACAGAAGTAAAGACACCAAGTCAATAATTAAAACAGATGAGACATAAAGAAATCATTTATTTCATTCTAATTAATCGAAAGAATCGTTCTCTTTACAAAATTTCCTGAGGAAGTTTTGGACCAAAGTCAAACTTAGATGTCCTCAATGAAACATACAAAAGGGCTCATGACAAAAAGTAAAAAACTAAACTTTAAAGGATGGATTAGCTTGCCACAGATTTCTTCCTACTCAACCCTTCACAATAGAATTTTTCAGTCATGAAATCTAATTCACAAACATACAAGTCTACACAGACTATCAAAGTTAGATAAAAACCTCTGAAAAACAAGTGTCTGAATGGTGTAATTTAGCCCTGAATCTTGTTTTCTACCATAGGAACCTGCTATCATAAAAAAAATTAGTCTTCGAATGAATTAAGGAATGAATGAAAACTGAAATATCTCAACAAAACACAAAGAGAAAACCTTAGTATGCTTCTCCTTCTATTCTCCTCTTGTTCCTCCCTTTCATTTTGCCTTTAAGAAATTTAGAATTGGTTCAATTACTTGAACTACTTCTTTTGTTAAGTTAACTAAAACTAAACCAACTTTTTAGTTAAGGGGGAAAAGTAATAAAATCATCATAAGGGTTTTTAATAAATAATAACTAGCAGGTGGGACACCTTGTAACTCCCTTTAGTTATGTAACAATCATAACACAACTAGTTAAGAAAAATAAACATCCCTCCTTGTGACTCCCATCATCACTTTCATATTTTGACAATTTATATCAATGATAATTGAAATTACTTCCAAAAATATATTACCAATATATCCAAAAAATAGTGTGTTGTCCAAAATTTCATAAGTCAAATGTTCTCAACAATTAATAAATAAAAACTTAAAATCCATATTTTCCACTCCGGGAGGCAATCTTTCCCTTACTATTGTTGTCACATTTTGATCTCTCTGAATTTGCCTTAGGCTGTGGGGAGCCTTTAGGCCTAATCTCACTAATCACATAAGAGAAATCATCTCTCAAATGCATGCAGGAGCACACAAATTTGTCAGATTCATTTTAGGGTGAGGAAGGGGAAACAATGAATTTTCCTTTGTCAGGAGCATAGTGGGCCTCAGTTTTTAACCTTTTTCTTGCATGGGAAGAATGTACTAGTGAGTGGATAGGGGAATCTTGGAAAGTTTGATTAATAGGTGGAGGAGAAGGTAGAGACAAGTTAGGCCAGCCACGATGTTGGGAGACTGTTGGGCGGACAATCTCTTGCCATATGTTGTTTTTAGGGACTTCAAGTTGCAGTGAGACATGAGGAGGCACTGGGATTCTAGGGACCTATGGAGCTTGGAAGGGAGGCATTTCGTTCCTAGGTTGGACCACTCCTTTCCCAATCCAATTAAAAAATCAATCTTGAAATAGCTGGCCTAAGTCTTGGGAGTCTGCATCAAAGTGTATAGATAATCTTGGCCTTCTAGGGCCCCTGTTCAAATTTACTCTTCCTCAGTTACCCTGGCCATGGCTAACTCTGCTGAAAAATCTCATTCGTGTATGCATAATTGATTAGCAAATAGTTTCTTTAACAACCATACATGACAACTCTTTTAAATATGAAATAAAATTTGGCTCAACAACATATCAGACTCATGCAATCCAATCCATACAAATTTTTTAATACTTGTCAATGAACAGGGAGTGAACAAGGGTTGTGGGATATGTGAGGGATTGTATTGACTGAAAAGTGTTAAAATGAGGGGGAAAAGATCACGATTACTGCTCACAGACATCAAACAATCAATTGTATCGTAAACCAAAAGAATATATCACTTTTATTCATCCATGTGCAATCACTTCAATTTTTATAATACAACATTTATTTCAGCTATAATTAAATTTTAAGAACAGGGAGTGGATAGTGAATATGGGAAGGTGAGGGGAATTGTAATGTGAGAAAAAGTGGAAAAATGGTAGGGAAAAGAGTGAAGATTGTTTGAAAAACCAATTAAGTAATCCATAAAATAAGTTATCTACTCAACACAACTATTCCAACACCAATTAAACAACTGTTGTGACCAATTGACATTTTTTGTGTGTTAAAACTTGTTCATTTTCCCACATCCATTTTTTTTTTCAATTAATTCAGTGTATAATCATACTCATAATTACTATGCCTTTCAAACATCTTTTTATAATAATTTTGTTTCCTTTTATTTCCTTCCCTTTTATATTTAAAACCAAATCCAAATGAACACACAATCATATTGATTCAACTCTGTTCAACATATATAAAAATATCAACCACTGCCCATAATTTATAAATCCTGAAATCAAACATAGACACAGGTATTTCCTGAGTTGAAATGACTCTTTTAAAACATTCTTGATTCCATTCCTTTGAAAAATTTAAAAATTAAATTTGCAATGAAACCATACTACCAAAACCCCGTGCTCATCTATGATGGTGCAATAAAACAAAATGGTTCACGATGTCTCCATAAATCATACACATTAGACAACCAAGTCACAGTCAACAACTCTTCAAATTGCAATAATCCGATCAGGGAAATTAAACACACAACAATAACCACTTCAATTTATACCACATTGTAGGAACACATAGACTAACACATAATTAAAAGAGGCATATCTGTGACTGTACATTTACGTTTACTCTCAATCAATCAATTAAACAATGTTGAGTCATCGATTCAACTCTCATAACAAAAGGAGGCGGCGACTATATACCAATTATCATCTCCAATTACAACTCTCAAAAAACTAATCAAACAGAGACAAGAGAATCATCAAGGCCACTGTTAATAATACTCAACCAACTTATGATAGTCAACAAGAGAACCAACAATAGTGTGACTGTTTAGGTTTATCAAAATAGGGCTTTGTAACCATGAACACAAGAAATAATCAATGGTTCACTTGACCACCAAAACACAGGGAGACTAGAGGTCGACCATATCAACTGTCGATGCGATACCTTCGAGAAAATAATAGTGGAACCACAAGCCTCATAACCATTAGCCTTGTAAAAATGGTGATAGTTTAACACCAAGTAGGGTAGACCACGATGTAGAGGAGAAAATATTTCTTACTAGAGAGAAACCAATACTAAGAAAACACAGACTCATAGCCCTCATGCTCTTCTGAAGAGCCGACCCAGCACATAAGAAGGTCGATGGAATTGCAGACCCGACCCTAGGTACTAAAAACAACCCTAAAGCATACTTATTGGCATAGTGGCCACCCAATAACCAATTGTATTGATGCCAATTAACAAAAAAAGATATCATGATCAGGTGAAAATATATACAGTGGCCAAAAGGTGGATCGAAACATACACATCAACCCCATAACACTGAATACAACCCGATATGGTTACCATAACTTTGAGGAGACATATAGCAAGGATAAACATAGTGAAACCTTCCAACAAAAACCCATAGAAATAAGAAATAGCCATCATGGTTTCCACCACATAGAACAACCAATGAAATCGTGACTTCAACCATCGATTTTTCCATTTGCAATGAATAACACACACAATTATTCCAGATAAAACACCATGTGTTTACACAGTTTCCAACCTCAAGAAAACAAAAACCAACACATTACTGAGCCAACGATCATTTTCATACACAGAGCGAATTCATGGATGGGCGAAAATAACCATACCTGTAACCAATGGCCTTAAAAATGTGAGTTGGTCGAGCAGTTTCTTCCACGCCTAAATCTCAGAGCTTAACCACAAAAAAACCAAATGAACAATAACCATTCTATGGTGATGTCTAGTGGGAGAAGTATGGAGTGACATGTATTTACTGCACGTCGATTCGATTCTCAATTTCATTCAATTTTGTAGTACACGACAACCAACCAAACCATACCATTAATTCCATACATCGAAACTTGAACAGATTTCTTGCCAATTGCACTACCCAATCAATATTAACCATTGCCAAAAACCATACAATTACATATATCAAATGCGCCCAATATAACTCAATCCAAATCGTATAGTCACTAACATTTCTAGTTAGGACTAACATTAATTTCTTTAAATTTCATTTGCACATAGTATAGCATAGCATAGTATAGTTCCCTTTCTTGGATTTCTTTATATTGCATTGATCTCTTGTTGTTACTAACATGTGTCTTATGTAGGTAATGAATCATGACAATAATAGAAAATTTAATAACAATAAACACAAGTCATTCATCGATGGAATTTAGATCTTAGAGCAACAAAACCAACACATAAAATGCATTATCCATCTGCCATTATGTCACAAACAAAACCAATATCTCATCGTCAATCATATAGAACCCTGTAAGAAGCATCGAAATAGTTGCATAAAATGTGTAATAAGGCTATCTATGATCCTCCAGTCTACAAGGGTGTCCCATGCAGTAGTATTATATATCGTTAGCATAGTTTAAATACTAGTCTTAAGCAATACTTTGCAGGATAAATCCTCGTTGTGATTTTAATCGTCGATAGTGTCTTTGATGGCCATGTTCAGTTGTGGTAGGAGTTTCTTCAACCATAGAAGAGCACTCCCCTTCAGTTGAAAGATGTAACAGACCTCAAGCTAAGGACAACTACTCAGTCAACCGGTGAAATTTTTTTTGAAGTGTGTGCGCATGTGTAGAAGAAACAACCCCCTCGACTCTAGGTCAACACTCGACCCAACAGGACGCAAGTAAGACGAATACCATCAAGATGACCCAACCGATCATAACGACCACAAGAATCAAAACGCCCCTGACAGGAGGCGGGAAATTATTGGCGATAGGCAGAGACAGACACCAGGGTTAGGCACAGTACGGTCACCGACTCGAAGGAATCCGTCAGTAGAGTCGCAGTAGTGGAACTGTGCCTTTAAACAGCCCGAGACTACTGATACGGCTCAGAAGGTGTCGCAAGAGTGGAACTGTGCCTTTAAACAGCCTGAGACTCTTGATACGGCACCGGATTCCTTCCACCAGATCACGCACAGACAAACATACTAGCTGCAAGAGGAGTCTATATCCCGACCGACTCAGACCAACTACGCAATACAAAGACCCAGTACTACGAGATCAGGGACGACACGACCTCTACGGGGGACACAAGTCAGGAGGACTCAATCGACTCACCTCCCACGGGTCCCGAATGCTTCGAACAACCGACTGTTCTAATACAACATTAACAGACAAGGACCTTATCCTAGGGTACATCCAATAACTTTAGGTTAAGCCAAAATATCATTTCAATCTAAGCATTGTCACGAACATTCATATAACAAATTTGACAAGGCCACTAAGGCATCCTTATTAACATTGCCATTATACGATACTCCCATCGCAATTCAAACACATTTACATTCAATTAATAATAGTACTGTTGCAATTATACCATACACTATCATTTCAGTCTTCCCGACACTAATACTCACTTAAAGATATTCCTAATGCATTAACTAATACGTATTCTTGCCATTCTACAACATGAACATTCCATTACAAATATTACTACAACCTTTACACTAACATGTCACCATATAAATAACAAGGTCTAATCATGATAGTGTTTAAAAGTATTTGCATTTAAAGATGCATCATAATAACATCATTTTAAAACAACCCTGTAACATCATATTAAGTTAACCTTAGCCTTGCAAATTAACCTCGCCATTTGCATTCCATTTAAACGACAGTAGCATGACAATTCAACATTGCCTTTAACCCTTCAAGTCAGCCAACAATAACCTTGCGATCTAAAATGATATTAATATTAAACATCACCTTTAACATTCAAATTAGCCAACTTATCTATGCAAATCTATCAACATTACTAATTCAATAATAACACTAACATGATACTCAACAAGTACTTAACCTCGACATTCCGCCAGCTTCTACAATTCAATTATATAATTATTCAATTATCCAATGCAATTAAATAAGGTCTTACCATTATTTTTGTTGTGCCCGTATTAACAATATTAAACCTTAAACCTATACAGATAAATCAACCTTATTAACAATATTAAACCTTAAACCTTAAACAATATTAAACAATATTAAACAAAATTAAACCATATTAACAATATGAAACAGTATTAAACAAAAATTAAACAATATTCAACCTTAAACCTATACATATAAATCAAACCTTATTAACAATATTAAACCTTAAACCTTAAACAATATTAAACAATATTAAACAAAATTAAACCATATTAAACAATATTAAACAAAATTAAACAATATTAAACCTTAAACCTTAACCTTAAACCTTATCGGTATTAACATTTACTTTAACATATCACTATTGCATTAATTATTACTTATCATGGCGGTTCTGCTAGTATTAGCGTCTCCATTACCTATTATTAATTCGGCAGCTACTCACATGCATAACGTTGCAAGTTCCTCAATTATCGACCTTCCATAAATGATTACATTAAGGAATAATAAAAAATTTCAACAACCAGGCCAACAATTAAACGCTGTAATGTTTTCGCTTAACACTATAATTAATCTATATGACCAAACATTAATACTGCATTGTTTCAATTGGTCCACACATTAATACTGAGAATAGCAAGCCAATAAAATAAAACCCTAAAATTTAATGGCACCAACATTCAGCTGTCGTAAGGTGCAATAACTAAACTAGGTTGCTGTAAACTGCAGTAAAGGACAGCACGCTCGCCCTTCAACCAAATCTTGCCATTAGACGGCGTGATCGCAAAACAATTATGAAAAAGGGAGGGCCGAATTAATCCACTGCTGGAACGTATGGAGCTGCGGGTCATTTCATGTGGCACAGACCTTTCAGGACGACAAGGACGTGGAAATTATAAACAAAATTACACATAAATTAATTACTTAGTTTATAATCAAATAAAACCCTAGAACAATCAATGAGATGAAGTGCAGAAATAAATCATTCTGGAAAATGGAATGTACTGAGGAGTATATTTTTGGGGCTCACGCCTTTCAGAACAAACTCTATTGGTCAAAATAAAACTTAACGCTCAACTAAATCAATTGACTAATAACACAGGCGTTGGGTGAAGGGTAATGTTGTTTCTGTGTTTTTTTTTATTTATTTCAAATAAACATTACGGCCAGTCATCGAATAGTTAATTGCCAAAAAGGAAAACTATGATAATTATGCGGGTCTGACGCTCTTTTAACTTATCTATCTGCTGTATGAAGGATTTTGGCTGTGTGTCCATAGCATTGGAGGCGAATATTTAAGTCCGGACTCCCATCTTCAAATGAGTTAATGCAGATTTCTATGCTCATTAGGCAGTTAAGAAATGCGTTGCTGCAAGGCGTTCATGGTCGAACTATAAACTGTACCTGAGTTAAAATTTCTGTGACTCTTCCTGCGTTAACTTACTTGGTTTCAAGTCGCTGCTATCAACCCCGTATGCCTCGGAGGACGGACGAGTGTTAGGACACGCATAAATGCTAAATAGGTTCTAAAACATATTATTAAAGGAACCGTTTGGGTAGCTATGGAAATAATTTCGGTCGTGGGCATGGAAAAAGGTGGTTTCTGGCAGTTTCATTCGTTCCAATTCCGAAATTATTTTTCCAGGAAATTACTCAAATTTCAGTTTATATATATAAATCATTACGCTGTTGTCCCCTTCGGGCTGTGACCAGTGGTTATAGAGGAAGGAAAGGACTCGTCCCAACCAACAACCATTCAAGCCGACAAGGGCGCACCCCCGTCCACACACGCAAATAAAAATTTGAAATAAACGAAGCCCTGGTGGGTAGAACCCGAAGTACAACTATCCCTGTTTTATTAACGTATTTTAAACGCAACACCGAATTATAGATCTGTCCATACTCCTATTAAATTATTTTTTAAAGAAGAACGATCCCTGGCGAAGGAATCCGAGTTACCACTATCCAGCATTATATAAAAATATTTTCAAAAGGAAACGAAATACATTCGACCAAACTCATATTAAAAATCAATGAAATCTGGCCGTGGAAACCGAATTACAACTGCTCAGAATTGTATAAAAATGTTTTTAAAAGGAAAACGAATTACGATCGACCCAACTCAAAAAAAAGCAACGAAACCTGGCCGAGGAATACAACTGTTCAGAATTGTATAAAAATATTTTTAAAGAAAAGCGGAATACCGTAGACCCAACCCAGATTAAAATTAATTTTTTTAAAAAGAAAACAACGAACTCTGGCAGAGGAACCTTACACGACCAAATCGAATAACGCAGAGAAATTTCGTTGTAAAGAAGAACGCAGATACCCAACCAACCCCAAGAAACTCCAAAAAACGAAACCCCACTGAGAACAATGCCGAATACAACAAAAAAAAACGAACCCCATCACCAAGAACTCGCCCAAAGCTCCAATGACGAATTCCCCTAAAAACCCAAGCCCAATACAAAAAAAACGAACACCCATAACCCCAACAAGTTACCAGCATCCCTAACTGAACGGATTGGGGGAAAAACGAAAATCTTTTGAGTTTGAGGACGAGAAAAAGTCATTTACATCCACACAATCAACCTGAGCAGAAATCAGTGTGCCATCTACCTTCAGAAATCATAAGCATCCTATTCTATCAAACAAGTCCATACCTTTGCCTTATTGTCCGAGTTGAAGCCTGTG